>CAWUFW010022776.1:0-88619 GCA_963921515.1 Calotriton arnoldi | reverse complement strand
AAAATGGTTTCCATGAGCCTTAGGCACATCTCTGACTGGAATCTGGAGTGCCCTTATAAGTCCCTAGTATATGGTATACTATGTACCCAGGGCATAGGTACCTCAGAGGCCTACCAGGGGCTGCAGCATGTATTGTGCCACCCCTGGAAGGCCATCCAAACTGACACCACAGGTCTGCTACTGCAGCCTGGGTAAGGTGGTGCATGCACCCCTCACTGTGATATAGGCTACCTATATCACTATATACATACACACATATAAACCTATAAGTCACTCCTATGGCCTGCCTTATCAATCCTGAAGGCAGAGTGCGTGGTTCCTATGTGAGAGGGTGCCCCTGCATGAGCAGGGCCCCTCTGCAGCGTTCGGAGACCCTTCTCTGATGCTGTTTGTAGTGCAGCCTGACCATATACTCTTAAGCGCATTATAACCTCGCGTTAAATGCTAACTTTGGGATGGCTGCACGGAAACATGTTGTGTTTGGTGTCAAACATCTTGGAATACTACCCCCCCGCCAGTTCTGGCGGCGGGGGTAGCATTCCACCCTTCTAGAGGGAAAGACATGTACACACCGGTATGCCCGGTACTGACTTTCCAAGCCCTGGCATCACAAAATGGATGCCGCTGCCACAGACACGAGTCTGGCCTCCTGCTGCTGACCGAAACTCCGGCAGGGAGGCCTGGACAATAGGTTTCCTGTCCCAGGGAGGTGTGACCACCTCCCCAGACAGGATAGTGTGTATTGGGGCTGGGCGGGAGCACTCTCGGGTGCTTTGAAGTCCTGCACTGGGGGCACATTTGGTGTCCCTGTGCATACCCCAGTTCAAACCGGATCAGGGGCTTCCAGCCCCTGCTTTGGCGTGAACTGGACAAAGGGACAAAGGGAAAGGGGTGTAGCCACCCCTCTGCCCTGACCCCCCCATAGGTGGGACCACAGAGTAAGTCCAACCCCTAAACTTAGTATAAGTATGGGACCCCAGTCCTTAGGACTTTAGATTATCCCTGGACGAAACTCTGACACAGAATCCTGGACCTTCGACGCTCTACTTAAAGATTAGAGGACAGAAGAATCTCCCTTGGCAGGCACCAAAGAAGCAATTGTCCGGTCTGCATCGCTGAAGCTCCCGTTGGACGCCGAAGTCTTTGCATCACCAGAGGTGGATTTCTAGACTTCCCCGAGGCTGCCCTGAGTCCCCAGCAAAGCTGAGGCCCGTAGCTGTCGTGGGTAACGTGGAACCGTGACCCCTGGACACCGCATGCATTTGCAAGTGCATCCTCTTCTGGGTCTCCCACGAAGTCGTGCTTTGGGCTCCGCGTAGCCCCAGCCTCCAGCACCAACTGCACCGAAGATCACTGGCCTCCACTCCACGAGTGTCCTGTGAGCCAGCTCCACGTGCACCGTCTCGAGGCTCCTTCGCGGTCACTAGCCCGTTGGCTAGTAGCCCTTCACGAAGGCCAATCTTTTTCTACTTGGGCTCCCTGGTTGCTCCAGGCTTGCCCTCACTTACCCTTGTTGGGTGAGTTCCTCAGATCTTGCTGGTCTGCACCATCGTCAATCTTCATCTTCATCGAGACTTGCCGTTGCCAAGGCCTGTTGGGTCCAATCCGGTCGCCGACACCTCAGCAGCCCGAATCCTGCTCCTGGTCGCCGACAACGCCTCCTGGACCTCGTGGCTGAAGAGTCAAGACGACCGTCAACCTACCTGAAGCACTCGACATCGGTGGGCATCTGCTCATCGCCTTCCTGGTCACTGGCTAGTGACCCAGACTCTGTCCCCTCTGCTTTCAGGTTCTTCAGATCTCCGATCCACCCTTGGATCCACCTGGACACTTTTCACTTGGTCGCCAGCAGCACTTTGCAGCAGATCGCCATTCAAATCGACGACGAAACCCGACCCCGAAAGGCACCTATGCACCCGGCTTCCCTGGGTGAGGTAACAAGAGTACTCCAGTAGTTACCTCCGTGGGTAGAGACTCTAGAACGACCTAGTTCTCAAAGGGTTTGCTCCAAGTCCTTCTTTAAGTGTCCCTTTTCTTTAAATTCCAAACCGCGACTTTCTCCATAGAAGTTAACGGCGATTCGCGGCTGTGTTACTACACTGCACGCGTCCCCCGTGGGTCCCCTGTATCACTACCTTGGGTGGTTCCTTGTGGTCCAAGCACTTCTACAGGCTCTAGGCCTAGTGTCTAGCTCAGTCGTGGTTCTTATACCACTTTATTGGTATATGGTTTGGTACGCCCCTAGGGCCCAAACGTGTATTTGTGCTATTACTGTGTTTACATAACTTATAACTTATGTACTTCGAACTCTAGCCTCATAAAGAGACTAGAGGGGTGTGTTTAGTAATAAATACATATATTTTGAATATATACCTGGTGTGGTGCTCTTTCATTTGGTCACTCAAGAGATTATAGACTGGTAAAACAAGCTGCTTTACATTCCTTCAAGACTTAGCCTGAAGGCTGCTCTCCATAGCTACCACTAGGATAGCTTTCAATAAAGGTTGTCTTTAACCTATCTCCAATAAGGGGTTGTTTGGACTGGTGCAAGGTGCCCACTATAATTAGTGGACAGCATATACCAGGCCAACTTCTCACATTGGTGTGCAGCGTGTGGGATTCCAGCTTGCTATTGTTTTACCAGATAATCTCAATTGAATTGATCAACTGAAAACCACTAAAGGTACCTAAGGTACATATAAATTAAGCTTAGTATACAGTAAGTTCTACTGAACTTAGAGTTGTGTGTTAAGGGATAGCACACCCTTTCTACAACTCAAGAGAGTTTAGTTGGCCACACTAGAGTAGGTAGTGCATACACCACACCTCACTAGTGATGTCTTCAAAGCCAGGACCCAGAGAGTCCTTGCCAGAAGCCACTGGGCTTCTTCCCTCCAAGTATGATACACTCCCATTCTTGGAATTGAGAGCAATATGTATTGTGAGGAAACTGAAGACAGGCCAAAGTCCCACCACCCAACATCTGAGAGAGATGTTAATGGCTGATGATCTCAACAGGCCCTTAGGGACTGAAGGGGTAGGTGCAGAGGGTGGGGCAGAAGATGAGGATGGGGCCAGGGGTAGCAACACCCCCAACCCCCCCTCTGGAACTGACCAGGAGGGTGACAATGACCCTGACCTGGAAAACCCAATCCCTCCTGTGGAAGAGGAAGAGGAGGATCAGAATGACCTCCACTTTGTCCCCCCAGGAAGGATTATGAGTGTGCCTAGAAGGTCTAGATCTCCTTCTGAGGAGTCTAACCACTCTGACACCTCAATAAGGACCTCTGTCTCCTCTCATAGGAGGGAATCCTCTCATGAGAGGAGAAAGAGGCTGATTCAGTATGAGCAAGCCCAGCTTGAACTCAGAAAGCAGCAATTGGCTCTAGACAGGGAGTCCCTAGATCTCTACAGAGAGAGAAAAAGTTGGGACTAGAGTCCCATGGTGGCAGCAATATCCCTAAAGATAGGGAAAGGTCTTATGACCATAGAAACCTGAGCAAGATTGTCCCTCCCTACCAAAGTGGGGATGACATCCACAAATGGATAACTGCTCTAGAGAGGGCCTGTAAAGTACAGAGGGTCCCTCAGGAGCAGTGGGCAGCAATCTTGTGGCTCTCCTTTGCAGACAAAGGTAGAGACAAGCTCCTCACTGTAAGAGAAGAGGATGCTGATAATTACAAGGACTTGAAGAGTGCTCTTATTGATGGGTTTGGCCTAACAACTGAACAATACAGGTTAAAGTTCAGAGATGCCCAAAAGCACAGACTCAAGACTGGGTAGACTATGTGGATTGTTCTGCTAAGGCTCTGGAAAGCTTGTTGATGGGCAGTAAGGTGTGTGACTTCACAGGATTGTACAATCTGATAATGAGGGTCAGATTCTTAATAACTGTCAAAATCAGCTGTTGCATCAGTACCTGGTGGACTCTGATCTGACCTCTCCCCAAGAATTGGGAAAGAAGGCAGACAAATGGGTCAGAACCAGGGTGAGGCAGAAGGTACAGAACCAAGGTGGTGACCCTAAGAAGCAAGATTCTAAGAACTCTGATAAGGGTGGGGAGAAGGGTAAAGATCAAAAGTCTTCACAAGGCCCCCACAAATCTTCTTCAGGTGGGGATTCACAGTCTACCAAAGGGAAAGGCCAAAGAAAACCATGGTGCAAGGTCTGTAAGCAAAAGACCCACTGGACCAGTGATTGCACCAAGTCCAAAGACTCGACTCCAGCCCCCACCAATGCCCCTAAGGCACCTGCTCCCCCTAGTGCAGTTACAGTTGGTGGTGGGAGTACTACAGCCAAGGGTTTAGTAGGGTTGACCCTGGGTACTGAGATGGGCTCTGACCTAGTCAGAGAACTCACTCAGGCTGTCCTAGTCTGTGATGGAGGCATGGATATGACCTCCTCTATGAGTCCCAGTAATCTGGGCAAGTACAGACAACAGCCTTTAATCAATGGACGAGAGGCTTTACGGCATTTAGGGACACAGGGGCAAGTGTCACCATGGTGACACAAGACCTTGTGAATCCTGGGCAAGTTATACTTGGTGAGATGTACCAAGTGACCAATGCTAGCAACGTCAGAACAGACCATACTCTGGCTGTTGTTAACTTCTCCTGGGGAGGGGTAACTGGCCTTAAGAAGGTTGTGGTAAGTGCAGACCTACCAGTTGAATGCTTGCTTGGCACTGACTTAGAAACTTCAGCTTGGGCAGAAGTGGAGCTCAGGACCCATGCAGAAATGCTGGGCATCCCTGCAGATGTGTTTGCTGTGACCAGGTCACAAGCCAAAATGTCTAGCACTGAACAGGCCTTGGATTCTGGAATAATGGACCAAGTGCCTTCCAAGAGGAGGAGTAGTAGGGTAAAGGCAGTGCCTTCCCCCTTGGCTCAGAAGGAAGATCAGTCCCTTGAGGGGGATGATCTCAGTCCTGAGGAAGGAACTGTCCCAGAGGAGCTTGAACCTGAACAGGTTGAGTTCTTGGGGACAGGGGGACCTTCCAGGGCAGATCTGAGCCAGGAGCAGCAGAGCTGCCCCTCTCTTAAACCCCTAAATCCGTATTTGTAAAGCGCGAACTACTCACCCTTACGGGTCTCAAGGCGCTGGGGGCCATCGTGGAAATTAAGTGAGCTATTGCCCAGAGTCACATGGTGCTGAGCTGAGCTGCCGCCGGAGCCAGGGATCGAACCGTGAACCCTGTGCTCCGAAGTCAGCTGCCCTGGCCGCTGCACCACACCTCTCCACCGCTGCTGCTGAGGCTGCTGGGAAAGCTAGTGGTCCCCATACTGTGTATTGGGATGATGGACTCTTGTACTCAGAGTGTAGAGACCCCAAGCCTGGTGCTACCAGGAGGTTGGTTATACCTCTGAAGTTCAGGGGCTTCCTATTGACCCTAGCCCATGATATTCCCTTAGCAGGTCACCTGGGCCAGAACAAGACTTGGGACAGAATTGTCCCTCACTTTCACTGGCCCCACATGTCTGAAGACACCAAGGAGTTTTGTCGCTCCTGTGTAACCTGCCAGGCCAGTGGCAAGGCAGGTGGCACTACAAAGGCCCCCCTGATACCACTACCTGTGGTGGATGTTCCCTTTGAAAGGGTGGGGATTGACATTGTTGGTCCCATGGATCCCCAAACAGCATCTGGGCACAGGTTTATCCTGGTGGTGGTGGATCATGCCACCAGGTACCCAGAGGCTATTCGCCTTAGGACCACTACAGCACCTGTGGTGGCAAGGGCCCTCCTGGGAATTTTCTCAAGAGTGGGCTTCCCTAAGGATGTTGTATCAGACAGGGGTGCAAACTTTATGTCTGGATACTTAAAAGCAATGTGGAAGGAGTGTGGAGTGACTTACAAGTTCACCACACCCTATTACCCACAATGCAATGGTTTAGTTGAGATATTCAACAAAACCTTGAAGGGCATGATTAAAGGGCTCCCAGAAAAGCTTAGGCGAAGATGGGACATACTCTTGCCCTGCCTTTTATTTGCGTACAGGGAGGTGCCTCAAAAGGGGATTGGCTACAGCCCTTTTGAACTTTTGTTTGGTCACCCTGTCAGGGGTCCACTGTGCTTGGTGAAGGAAGGATGGGAGTTACCTCTCAAGCCCCCAAAGCAAGACATAGTGGACTACGTACTTGGTCTCCGCTCCCGGATGGCTGAGTATATGAAAAAGGCAACTAAAAACCTTGAGGCTAGCCAGGAACTTCAAAAGGCCTGGCATGACCAAAGAGCTGTACTGACTGTTTATCAGCCAGGACAGAAGGTGTGGGTGTTGGAGCCAGTGGCCCCAGCAGCTCTCCAAGACAAATGGAGTGGACCCCATACCATTGTTCAACAGAAGGGTGAGGTTACCTACTTAGTAGACCTAGGAACACCCAGGAGTCCCCACAGGGTTCTCCATGTCAACAGGTTAAAACCATATGTGGACAGGGCAGACATGGGCTTGCTCATGGCTACTGATGAGGGACAGGAGGAAGAGAGTGACCCACTCCCTGACCTGCTCTCACAGAACCCTGATGATGGGTCAGTGGATGGTGTAGCCTTGGCAGGCAGCCTCACTACCCAGCAGCAAACTGATTGTAGACAGGTGCTCAATCAGTTCAGACACATGTTCTCACTGACTCCAAGTCAGACCACCTGGTGCACTCATGAAGTGGACACTGGGGACAGTCTGCCTATTAAAAATAAGATTTATAGGCAACCTGACCATGTCAGGGACTGTATCCGGACAGAAGTCCAGAAAATGTTGGATTTGGGAGTTATTGAACCCTCAGATAGCCCTTGGGCTAGTCCAGTGGTCCTTGTGCCAAAACCTCACACCAGTGGTGGAAAAAGAGAGATGAGGTTTTGTGTGGACTACAGGGGTCTAAATGCAGTCACTAGGACTGATGCCCATCCAATACCTAGGGCAGATGAGCTAATAGACACTTTGGCCTCAGCCAAGTATCTAAGCACATTTGACCTGACAGCTGGCTACTGGCAGATCAGACTAGCTGATGATGCAAAGCCAAAAACAGCATTCTCAACCCCTAGTGGGCATTATCAATTTGTGGTGATGCCCTTTGGTCTGAAGAATGCACCTGCCACTTTTCAGAGGTTGGTGAATACAGTCCTTACAGGTCTGGAAGCCTATAGTGCAGCATATCTAGATGATATTGCTGTCTTTAGCTCCACCTGGGAGGATCACCTGGTCCACCTCAGAAATGTTTTACAGGCCCTGCAAAAGGCAGGCCTGACTATCAAGGCCACCAAGTGCCAGATAGGGCAGAGTCAGGTTGTGTACCTGGGCCACCTTGTGGGTGGAGGCCAGGTTCAACCCTTGCAGAGCAAGATCCAGACCATCATGGACTGGACTGCTCCAACTACCCAGACTCAGGTGAGAGCCTTCTTAGGCCTGACTGGGTACTATAGGAGATTTGTCAAGGGGTATGGATCAATAGTGACACCCCTGAATGACTTAACTTCCAAGAAAATGCCCAAAAAGGTTCAGTGGACAGTTAGCTGTCAAAAGGCATTTGATGACCTGAAGCAGGCCATGTGCACTGCTCCCATTCTACAGAGTCCTGATTACTCCAAGAAGTTCATTGTTCAAACTGATGCATCTGAATTGGGGGTAGGGGCTGTACTGTCACAATTGAATGAAGAAGGTCAGGATCAGCCAGTAGCTTTCATTAGCAGAAGGCTGACCCCTAGAGAGAAACGTTGGTCAGCCATTGAGAGGGAGGCCTTTGCTGTGGTCTGGGCTCTGAAGAAGTTGAGGCCATACTTGTTTGGTACTCACTTCCTTGTTCAAACAGACCATAAGCCCCTCTTATGGCTAAAACAAATGAAGGGTGAAAACCCCAAACTGCTTAGGTGGTCCATTTCCCTACAGGGGATGGA
The DNA here is from genome assembly GCA_963921515.1 of Calotriton arnoldi. Classification (NCBI taxonomy): domain Eukaryota; kingdom Metazoa; phylum Chordata; class Amphibia; order Caudata; family Salamandridae; genus Calotriton; species Calotriton arnoldi. Next base: position 80,738 of record CAWUFW010022776.1, on the reverse strand, counting down.
CTTCACAGTGGAACATAGACCTGGGAGTAACCATGCCAATGCAGATGGACTCTCTAGGTACTTCCACTTAGAACATGAAGACTTAACTGGGCAAGGTTAGTTTAATGTCCCTACGTTTGGGGGGGTTGTGTAGGAGAGTAGGATCTGCTTCACATGGGTACCCCCACTTTTTGCTGATGCTTCACTGTTTTTCGACCTTAGTCTGGCTGGGGCCCTGCTAATCAGAACCCCAGCCTAGCTGCTTCCTCTCTAAAATGGTTTCCATGAGCCTTAGGCACATCTCTGACTGGAATCTGGAGTGCCCTTATAAGTCCCTAGTATATGGTATACTATGTACCCAGGGCATAGGTACCTCAGAGGCCTACCAGGGGCTGCAGCATGTATTGTGCCACCCCTGGAAGGCCATCCAAACTGACACCACAGGTCTGCTACTGCAGCCTGGGTAAGGTGGTGCATGCACCCCTTACTGTGATATAGGCTACCTATATCACTATATACATACACACATATAAACCTATAAGTCACTCCTATGGCAGGCCTTATCAATCCTGAAGGCAGAGTGCGTGGTTCCTATGTGAGAGGGTGCCCCTGCATGAGCAGGGCCCCTCTGCAGCGTTCGGAGACCCTTCTCTGATGCTGTTTGTAGTGCAGCCTGACCATATACTCTTAAGCGCATTATAACCTCGCGTTAAATGCTAACTTTGGGATGGCTGCACGGAAACATGTTGTGTTTGGTGTCAAACATCTTGGAATACTACCCCCCGCCAGTTCTGGCGGCGGGGGTAGCATTCCACCCTTCTAGAGGGAAAGACATGTACACACCGGTATGCCCGGTACTGACTTTCCAAGCCCTGGCATCACAAAATGGATGCCGCTGCCACAGACACGAGTCTGGCCTCCTGCTGCTGACCGAAACTCCAGCAGGGGAGTCCAGGACAATAGGTTTCCTGTCCCAGGGAGGTGTGACCACCTCCCCAGACAGGATAGTGTGTATTGGGGCTGGGCGGGAGCACTCTCGGGTGCTTTGAAGTCCTGCACTGGGGGCACATTTGGTGTCCCTGTGCATACCCCAGTTCAAACCGGATCAGGGGCTTCCAGCCCCTGCTTTGGCGCGAACTGGACAAAGGGACAAAGGGAAAGGGGTGTAGCCACCCCTCTGCCCTGACCCCCCCATAGGTGGGACCACAGAGTAAGTCCAACCCCTAAACTTAGTATAAGTATGGGACCCCAGTCCTTAGGACTTTAGATTATCCCTGGACGAAACTCTGACACAGAATCCTGGACCTTCGACGCTCTACTTAAAGATTAGAGGACAGAAGAATCTCCCTTGGCAGGCACCAAAGAAGCAATTGTCCGGTCTGCATCGCTGAAGCTCCCGTTGGACGCCGAAGTCTTTGCATCACCAGAGGTGGATTTCCATACTTCCCTGAGGCTGCCCTGAGTCCCCAGCAAAGCTGAGGCCCGTAGCTGTCGTGGGTAACGTGGAACCGTGACCCCTGGACACCGCATGCATTTGCAAGTGCATCCTCTTCTGGGTCTCCCACGAAGTCGTGCTTTGGGCTCTGCGTAGCCCCAGCCTCCAGCACCAACTGCACCGAAGATCACTGGCCTCCACTCCACGAGTGTCCTGTGAGCCAGCTCCACGTGCACCGTCTCGAGGCTCCTTCGCGGTCGCTAGCCCGTTGGCTAGTAGCCCTTCACGAAGGCCAATCTTTTTCTACTTGGGCTCCCTGGTTGCTCCAGGCTTGCCCTCACTTACCCTTGTTGGGTGAGTTCCTCAGATCTTGCTGGTCTGCACCATCGTCAATCTTCATCTTCATCGAGACTTGCCGTTGCCAAGGCCTGTTGGGTCCAATCCGGTCGCCGACACCTCAGCACTCGACAGACATCGTGTACCAGCCGAATCCTGCTCCTGGTCGCCGACAACGCCTCCTGGACCTCGTGGCTGAAGAGTCAAGACGACCGTCAACCTACCTGAAGCACTCGACATCGGTGGGCATCTGCTCATCGCCTTCCTGGTCACTGGCTAGTGACCCAGACTCTGTCCCCTCTGCTTTCAGGTTCTTCAGATCTCCGATCCACCCTTGGATCCACCTGGACACTTTTCACTTGGTCGCCAGCAGCACTTTGCAGCAGATCGCCATTCAAATCGACGACGAAACCCGACCCCGAAAGGCACCTATGCACCCGGCTTCCCTGGGTGAGGTAACAAGAGTACTCCAGTAGTTACCTCCGTGGGTAGAGACTCTAGAACGACCTAGTTCTCAAAGGGTTTGCTCCAAGTCCTTCTTTAAGTGTCCCTTTTCTTTAAATTCCAAACCGCGACTTTCTCCATAGAAGTTAACGGCGATTCGCGGCTGTGTTACTACACTGCACGCGTCCCCCGTGGGTCCCCTGTATCACTACCTTGGGTGGTTCCTTGTGGTCCAAGCACTTCTACAGGCTCTAGGCCTAGTGTCTAGCTCAGTCGTGGTTCTTATACCACTTTATTGGTATATGGTTTGGTACGCCCCTAGGGCCCAAACGTGTATTTGTGCTATTACTGTGTTTACATAACTTATAACTTATGTACTTCGAACTCTAGCCTCATAAAGAGACTAGAGGGGTGTGTTTAGTAATAAATACATATATTTTGAATATATACCTGGTGTGGTGCTCTTTCATTTGGTCACTCAAGAGATTATAGACTGGTAAAACAAGCTGCTTTACATTCCTTCAAGACTTAGCCTGAAGGCTGCTCTCCATAGCTACCACTAGGATAGCTTTCAATAAAGGTTGTCTTTAACCTATCTCCAATAAGGGGTTGTTTGGACTGGTGCAAGGTGCCCACTATAATTAGTGGACAGCATATACCAGGCCAACTTCTCACATTGGTGTGCAGCGTGTGGGATTCCAGCTTGCTATTGTTTTACCAGATAATCTCAATTGAATTGATCAACTGAAAACCACTAAAGGTACCTAAGGTACATATAAATTAAGCTTAGTATACAGTAAGTTCTACTGAACTTAGAGTTGTGTGTTAAGGGATAGCACACCCTTTCTACAACTCAAGAGAGTTTAGTTGGCCACACTAGAGTAGGTAGTGCATACACCACACCTCACTAGTGATGTCTTCAAAGCCAGGACCCAGAGAGTCCTTGCCAGAAGCCACTGGGCTTCTTCCCTCCAAGTATGATACACTCCCATTCTTGGAATTGAGAGCAATATGTATTGTGAGGAAACTGAAGACAGGCCAAAGTCCCACCACCCAACATCTGAGAGAGATGTTAATGGCTGATGATCTCAACAGGCCCTTAGGGACTGAAGGGGTAGGTGCAGAGGGTGGGGCAGAAGATGAGGATGGGGCCAGGGGTAGCAACACCCCCAACCCCCTCTGGAACTGACCAGGAGGGTGACAATGACCCTGACCTGGAAAACCCAATCCCTCCTGTGGAAGAGGAAGAGGAGGATCAGAATGACCTCCACTTTGTCCCCCCAGGAAGGATTATGAGTGTGCCTAGAAGGTCTAGATCTCCTTCTGAGGAGTCTAACCACTCTGACACCTCAATAGGGACCTCTGTCTCCTCTCATAGGAGGGAATCCTCTCATGAGAGGAGAAAGAGGCTGATTCAGTATGAGCAAGCCCAGCTTGAACTCAGAAAGCAGCAATTGGCTCTAGACAGGGAGTCCCTAGATCTCTACAGAGAGAGAAAAAGTTGGGACTAGAGTCCCATGGTGGCAGCAATATCCCTAAAGATAGGGAAAGGTCTTATGACCATAGAAACCTGAGCAAGATTGTCCCTCCCTACCAAAGTGGGGATGACATCCACAAATGGATAACTGCTCTAGAGAGGGCCTGTAAAGTACAGAGGGTCCCTCAGGAGCAGTGGGCAGCAATCTTGTGGCTCTCCTTTGCAGACAAAGGTAGAGACAAGCTCCTCACTGTAAGAGAAGAGGATGCTGATAATTACAAGGACTTGAAGAGTGCTCTTATTGATGGGTTTGGCCTAACAACTGAACAATACAGGTTAAAGTTCAGAGATGCCCAAAAGCACAGACTCAAGACTGGGTAGACTATGTGGATTGTTCTGCTAAGGCTCTGGAAAGCTTGTTGATGGGCAGTAAGGTGTGTGACTTCACAGGATTGTACAATCTGATAATGAGGGTCAGATTCTTAATAACTGTCAAAATCAGCTGTTGCATCAGTACCTGGTGGACTCTGATCTGACCTCTCCCCAAGAATTGGGAAAGAAGGCAGACAAATGGGTCAGAACCAGGGTGAGGCAGAAGGTACAGAACCAAGGTGGTGACCCTAAGAAGCAAGATTCTAAGAACTCTGATAAGGGTGGGGAGAAGGGTAAAGATCAAAAGTCTTCACAAGGCCCCCAAAAATCTTCTTCAGGTGGGGATTCACAGTCTACCAAAGGGAAAGGCCAAAGAAAACCATGGTGCAAGGTCTGTAAGCAAAAGACCCACTGGACCAGTGATTGCACCAAGTCCAAAGACTCGACTCCAGCCCCCACCAATGCCCCTAAGGCACCTGCTCCCCCTAGTGCAGTTACAGTTGGTGGTGGGAGTACTACAGCCAAGGGTTTAGTAGGGTTGACCCTGGGTACTGAGATGGGCTCTGACCTAGTCAGAGAACTCACTCAGGCTGTCCTAGTCTGTGATGGAGGCATGGATATGACCTCCTCTATGAGTCCCAGTAATCTGGGCAAGTACAGACAACAGCCTTTAATCAATGGACGAGAGGCTTTACGGCATTTAGGGACACAGGGGCAAGTGTCACCATGGTGACACAAGACCTTGTGAATCCTGGGCAAGTTATACTTGGTGAGATGTACCAAGTGACCAATGCTAGCAACGTCAGAACAGACCATACTCTGGCTGTTGTTAACTTCTCCTGGGGAGGGGTAACTGGCCTTAAGAAGGTTGTGGTAAGTGCAGACCTACCAGTTGAATGCTTGCTTGGCACTGACTTAGAAACTTCAGCTTGGGCAGAAGTGGAGCTCAGGACCCATGCAGAAATGCTGGGCATCCCTGCAGATGTGTTTGCTGTGACCAGGTCACAAGCCAAAATGTCTAGCACTGAACAGGCCTTGGATTCTGGAATAATGGACCAAGTGCCTTCCAAGAGGAGGAGTAGTAGGGTAAAGGCAGTGCCTTCCCCTTGGCTCAGAAGGAAGATCAGTCCCTTGAGGGGGATGATCTCAGTCCTGAGGAAGGAACTGTCCCAGAGGAGCTTGAACCTGAACAGGTTGAGTTCTTGGGGACAGGGGGACCTTCCAGGGCAGATCTGAGCCAGGAGCAGCAGAGCTGCCCCTCTCTTGAACCCCTCAGACAGCAAGCTGCTGCTGAGGCTGCTGGGAAAGCTAGTGGTCCCCATACTGTGTATTGGGATGATGGACTCTTGTACTCAGAGTGTAGAGACCCCAAGCCTGGTGCTACCAGGAGGTTGGTTATACCTCTGAAGTTCAGGGGCTTCCTATTGACCCTAGCCCATGATATTCCCTTAGCAGGTCACCTGGGCCAGAACAAGACTTGGGACAGAATTGTCCCTCACTTTCACTGGCCCCACATGTCTGAAGACACCAAGGAGTTTTGTCGCTCCTGTGTAACCTGCCAGGCCAGTGGCAAGGCAGGTGGCACTACAAAGGCCCCCTGATACCACTACCTGTGGTGGGGGTTCCCTTTGAAAGGGTGGGGATTGACATTGTTGGTCCCATGGATCCCCAAACAGCATCTGGGCACAGGTTTATCCTGGTGGTGGTGGATCATGCCACCAGGTACCCAGAGGCTATTCGCCTTAGGACCACTACAGCACCTGTGGTGGCAAGGGCCCTCCTGGGAATTTTCTCAAGAGTGGGCTTCCCTAAGGATATTGTATCAGACAGGGATGCAAACTTTATGTCTGGATACTTAAAAGCAATGTGGAAGGAGTGTGGAGTGACTTACAAGTTCACCACACCCTATCACCCACAATGCAATGGTTTAGTTGAGAGATTCAACAAAACCTTGAAGGGCATGATTAAAGGGCTCCCAGAAAAGCTTAGGCGAAGATGGGACATACTCTTGCCCTGCCTTTTATTTGCGTACAGGGAGGTGCCTCAAAAGGGGATTGGCTACAGCCCTTTTGAACTTTTGTTTGGTCACCCTGTCAGGGGTCCACTGTGCTTGGTGAAGGAAGGATGGGAGTTACCTCTCAAGCCCCCAAAGCAAGACATAGTGGACTACGTACTTGGTCTCCGCTCCCGGATGGCTGAGTATATGAAAAAGGCAACTAAAAACCTTGAGGCTAGCCAGGAACTTCAAAAGGCCTGGCATGACCAAAAGGCTGTACTGACTGTTTATCAGCCAGGACAGAAGGTGTGGGTGTTGGAGCCAGTGGCCCCAGCAGCTCTCCAAGACAAATGGAGTGGACCCCATACCATTGTTCAACAGAAGGGTGAGGTTACCTACTTAGTAGACCTAGGAACACCCAGGAGTCCCCACAGGGTTCTCCATGTCAACAGGTTAAAACCATATGTGGACAGGGCAGACATGGGCTTGCTCATGGCTACTGATGAGGGACAGGAGGAAGAGAGTGACCCACTCCCTGACCTGCTCTCACAGAACCCTGATGATGGGTCAGTGGATGGTGTAGCCTTGGCAGGCAGCCTCACTACCCAGCAGCAAACTGATTGTAGACAGGTGCTCAATCAGTTCAGACACATGTTCTCACTGACTCCAAGTCAGACCACCTGGTGCACTCATGAAGTGGACACTGGGGACAGTCTGCCTATTAAAAATAAGATTTATAGGCAACCTGACCATGTCAGGGACTGTATCCGGACAGAAGTCCAGAAAATGTTGGATTTGGGAGTTATTGAACCCTCAGATAGCCCTTGGGCTAGTCCAGTGGTCCTTGTGCCAAAACCTCACACCAGTGGTGGAAAAAGAGAGATGAGGTTTTGTGTGGACTACAGGGGTCTAAATGCAGTCACTAGGACTGATGCCCATCCAATACCTAGGGCAGATGAGCTAATAGACACTTTGGCCTCAGCCAAGTATCTAAGCACATTTGACCTGACAGCTGGCTACTGGCAGATCAGACTAGCTGATGATGCAAAGCCAAAAACAGCATTCTCAACCCCTAGTGGGCATTATCAATTTGTGGTGATGCCCTTTGGTCTGAAGAATGCACCTGCCACTTTTCAGAGGTTGGTGAATACAGTCCTTACAGGTCTGGAAGCCTATAGTGCAGCATATCTAGATGATATTGCTGTCTTTAGCTCCACCTGGGAGGATCACCTGGTCCACCTCAGAAATGTTTTACAGGCCCTGCAAAAGGCAGGCCTGACTATCAAGGCCACCAAGTGCCAGATAGGGCAGAGTCAGGTTGTGTACCTGGGCCACCTTGTGGGTGGAGGCCAGGTTCAACCCTTGCAGAGCAAGATCCAGACCATCATGGACTGGACTGCTCCAACTACCCAGACTCAGGTGAGAGCCTTCTTAGGCCTGACTGGGTACTATAGGAGATTTGTCAAGGGGTATGGATCAATAGTGACACCCCTGAATGACTTAACTTCCAAGAAAATGCCCAAAAAGGTTCAGTGGACAGTTAGCTGTCAAAAGGCATTTGATGACCTGAAGCAGGCCATGTGCACTGCTCCCATTCTACAGAGTCCTGATTACTCCAAGAAGTTCATTGTTCAAACTGATGCATCTGAATTGGGGGTAGGGGCTGTACTGTCACAATTGAATGAAGAAGGTCAGGATCAGCCAGTAGCTTTCATTAGCAGAAGGCTGACCCCTAGAGAGAAACGTTGGTCAGCCATTGAGAGGGAGGCCTTTGCTGTGGTCTGGGCTCTGAAGAAGTTGAGGCCATACTTGTTTGGTACTCACTTCCTTGTTCAAACAGACCATAAGCCCCTCTTATGGCTAAAACAAATGAAGGGTGAAAACCCCAAACTGCTTAGGTGGTCCATTTCCCTACAGGGGATGGACTTCACAGTGGAACATAGACCTGGGAGTAACCATGCCAATGCAGATGGACTCTCTAGGTACTTCCACTTAGAACATGAAGACTTAACTGGGCAAGGTTAGTTTAATGTCCCTACGTTTGGGGGGGTTGTGTAGGAGAGTAGGATCTGCTTCACATGGGTACCCCCACTTTTTGCTGATGCTTCACTGTTTTTCGACCTTAGTCTGGCTGGGGCCCTGCTAATCAGAACCCCAGCCTAGCTGCTTCCTCTCTAAAATGGTTTCCATGTGCCTTAGGCACATCTCTGATTGGAATCTGGAGTGCCCTTATAAGTCCCTAGTATATGGTATACTATGTACCCAGGGCATAGGTACCTCAGAGGCCTACCAGGGGCTGCAGCATGTATTGTGCCACCCCTGGAAGGCCATCCAAACTGACACCACAGGTCTGCTACTGCAGCCTGGGTAAGGTGGTGCATGCACCCCTTACTGTGATATAGGCTACCTATATCACTATATACATACACACATATAAACCTATAAGTCACTCCTATGGCAGGCCTTATCAATCCTGAAGGCAGAGTGCGTGGTTCCTATGTGAGAGGGTGCCCCTGCATGAGCAGGGCCCCTCTGCAGCGTTCGGAGACCCTTCTCTGATGCTGTTTGTAGTGCAGCCTGACCATATACTCTTAAGCGCATTATAACCTCGCGTTAAATGCTAACTTTGGGATGGCTGCACGGAAACATGTCGTGTTTGGTGTCAAACATCTTGGAATACTACCCCCCGCCAGTTCTGGTGGCGGGGGTAGCATTCCACCCTTCTAGAGGGAAAGACATGTACACACCGGTATGCCCGGTACTGACTTTCCAAGCCCTGGCATCACAAAATGGATGCCGCTGCCACAGACACGAGTCTGGCCTCCTGCTGCTGACCGAAACTCCGGCAGGGGAGGCCTGGACAATAGGTTTCCTGTCCCAGGGAGGTGTGACCACCTCCCCAGACAGGATAGTGTGTATTGGGGCTGGGCGGGAGCACTCTCGGGTGCTTTGAAGTCCTGCACTGGGGGCACATTTGGTGTCCCTGTGCATACCCCAGTTCAAACCGGATCAGGGGCTTCCAGCCCCTGCTTTGGCGCGAACTGGACAAAGGGAAAGGGGTGTAGCCACCCCTCTGCCCTGACCCCCCATAGGTGGGACCACAGAGTAAGTCCAACCCCTAAACTTAGTATAAGTATGGGACCCCAGTCCTTAGGACTTTAGATTATCCCTGGACGAAACTCTGACACAGAATCCTGGACCTTCGACGCTCTACTTAAAGATTAGAGGACAGAAGAATCTCCCTTGGGGTCAAGGAGTGACTCCCCTGCTTGGCAGGCACCAAAGAAGCAATTGTCCGGTCTGCATCGCTGAAGCTCCCGTTGGACGCTGAAGTCTTTGCATCACCAGAGGTGGATTTCCAGACTTCCCCGAGGCTGCCCTGAGTCCCCAGCAAAGCTGAGGCCCGTAGCTGTTGTGGGTAACGTGGAACCGTGACCCCTGGACACCGCACGCATTTGCAAGTGCATCCTCTTCTGGGTCTCCCACGAAGTCGTGCTTTGGGCTCCGAGTAGCCCCAGCCTCCAGCACCAACTGCACCGAAGATCACTGGCCTCCACTCCACGAGTGTCCTGTGAGCCAGCTCCACGTGCACCGTCTCGAGGCTCCTTTGCGGTCGCTAGCCCGTTGGCTAGTAGCCCTTCACGAAGGCCAATCTTTTTCTACTTGGGCTCCCTGGTTGCTCCAGGCTTGCCCTCACTTACCCTTGCTGGGTGAGTTCCTCAGACCTTGCTGGTCTGCACCATCATCAATCTTCATCTTCATCGAGACTTGCCGTTGCCAAGGCCTGTTGGGTCCAATCCGGTCACCGACACCTCAGCACTCGACAGACATTGTGTTCCAGCCCGAATCCTGCTCCTGGTTGCCGACAACGTCTCCTGGACCTCGTGGCTGAAGAGTCAAGACGACCGTCAACCTACCTGAAGCACTCGACATCGGTGGGCATCTGCTCATCGCCTTCCTGGTCACTGGCTAGTGACCCAGACTCTGTCCCCTCTGCTTTCAGGTTCTTCAGATCTCCTATCCACCCTTGGATCCACCCGGACACTTTTCACTTGGTCGCCAGCAGCACTTTGCAGCAGATCGCCATTCAAATCGACGACGAAACACGACCCCGAAAGGCACCTATGCACCCGGCTTCCCTGGGTGAGGTAACAAGAGTACTCCGGTGCTCCCATGGGTAGAGACTCTAGAACGACCTAGTTCTCAAAGGGTTTGCTCCAAGTCCTTCTTTAAGTGTCCCTTTTCTTTAAATTCCAAACCGCGACTTTCTCCATAGAAGTTAACGGCGATTCGCGGCTGTGTTACTACACTGCACGCGTCCCCCGTGGGTCCCCTGTGTCACTACCTTGGGTGGTTCCTTGTGGTCCAAGCACTTCTACAGGCTCTAGGCCTAGTGTCTAGCTCAGTCGTGGTTCTTATACCACTTTATTGGTATATGGTTTGGTACGCCCCTAGGGCCCAAACGTGTATTTGTGCTATTACTGTGTTTAAATAACTTATAACTTATGTACTTCGAACTCTAGCCTCATAAAGAGACTAGAGGGGTGTGTTTAGTAATAAATACATATATTTTGAATATATACCTGGTGTGGTGCTCTTTCATTTGGTCACTCAAGAGATTATAGACTGGTAAAACAAGCTGCTTTACATTCCTTCAAGACTTAGCCTGAAGGCTGCTCTCCATAGCTACCACTAGGATAGCTTTCAATAAAGGTTGTCTTTAACCTATCTCCAATAAGGGGTTGTTTGGACTGGTGCAAGGTGCCCACTATAATTAGTGGACAGCATATACCAGGCCAACTTCTCACAGAGAGTTATACCCCATCACCTGCCGGGGCCTGAACGGTAAACCATGCTTCTTGACATCAAGATGCAGGGAGATGATCACAATGATTACCATTTGTTTGATGCTCGCATGTATTACACAACAGGTAAAGAGAGGTAAATTGAGAGTTTGGGTGTTTTTGCCACAGATAAGAAGTTAAGGGTGGCATATAAAATTGAGACATTTAAATCTGTCTTGTATGTTTCACCTGTTAAGCCATGTGCAGCGTTTTATATTTCCAAAGGAAGCTACAAAAGACTACAAGTCTGACCTTGTGCTGGCAGCACAGAATAAAGTACCAACTATTGCTTAAAATGAAGCTTACTTCATATTATTAGAGTTTAAAACAGTGCAAGATGTTCACAAATGCTATTGCTGATCTAATCATTGCATGGTGAAGGTCGGATGTGGGCAAAACTCAAAACAATGTAGGCCATCAGTGTCAAACATAATGTGAGCATATCAAAAATACACTTTACATATATGATAGTGCTTGTGGTGGAGTGAGAAGAATAGACCTATTGTGTGATAGAACTGCCCATGTTTTCAGATCATGTTGTGCTTGGTTTTCCTCTTTTTTTTTTTTAGAAAAAACGTGTAATTTCCTCAAAATGTTTGACTGGTAGCTGTCCATGCTCAGAAAAATGATAGCTAAAACTATTATCAAATGCGCCTTTGTCCATAAAAGTAGGCCTGGGTGTGAAATTCTGCTCTGCTCGCGGATTTTACAGTGTTTCCCACTCTGCGCTCAGCATAGCGAAGCAGAGATTTTCCTCGCTCGCCAACGCTAAGTTGGCAAGCGCAGGATCAAGGAAAATCTTACTCCAGACCACCTCCTGGTAAGATTTCTCAATGTGGGCGGTCTTGGATGGCCGCTACCGTCTGCATTGAAAAACCTTCCATTCACGTTGAGGATGCTGCCGCTCGAGTAGAACATCTACACGAGTGACAGAAAGAAGCAATGCCCTCTTGCGCAATACATGATGCATTTCAAGGGTTTTCCAGCATGGGACCAACACCCGGTGCTAAAAATCAGCGTGAACGGTGCAACCTAATGTACATCGTCACTTACGGAACTCCGCGTAGCACAGCGTGGCTTTTTGGTCACTTTGCAGAGTTCCACATAGAACTTCAACAGAGGGATATATCATCTAAAGTATATTTTGCCAAGGAGGGTTCATGTCTGTTGGGTTGGCCTCAACAAAGGGATTTGGGTATTAGTTTAGATCCCAATCATACAGACCTGGTGCTGGGCGCTCAAAAGTAAGGTGGAAGCTGTGGTACCATACATCACTGAGTATCTGGATGTATTCAAGGGACTCTCAAAGGATTCATGAATAAGATTGTGTTGATCAATGAGGTGACACCTGTGGCCCATAAACCCCGGAGTGTGCCACTAATGATGACGGGACCCCTGTGTCAAGAATTACATAGGTTGTGTGAGAGTGGGACAATTAAAGAAATAGACTCGTCAGAGTGGTTAGCTCCGTGGTAATGGCTAAGTAGGGGAATGGTGACATCAGGTTGTGTGTAGACTTAAGGGATTTGAATGCTGCAATCTGGGTCGATGTTCATCCTCTGCCCAATATTGGAGAAATGTTTACCACCTTCAAGGGAGCAAAAGTGTTTTCCACTTTAGATCTCTCCTCGGCCTACCACCAGATGGATGGACTGATGGATGGATGGATGGATGGATGGATGGATGGATGGATGGATCGACCGAGGCAAAATGGAAAAATTAAATAGAAAATAAAAATTTTAAAAAAGAAAATTACAAAAAAATAAAAATATAAAAAATAAAAATAAAATAAAAAATACAATAAAAATAAAAAAATGAAATAAAAATGTGAAAGATTAAATAAAAATTCACATAAAAAAATCAATAATTGCGGATGTTTGTGTGGGAGGATGAGAAGAAACCTATGGTGAGGCAAGAAGGTGCTAATTTAAAAAAAATGCACATAATATATAAGCACTGTTCATCAAAACCATATTCTTAATATACATACTAAAATGATCCTCAAGCAAATTATTAAACTGATATCACATCTATCTATGCAAGCCTATGGCAAAGGCACACTGGCTGAATGCAACGCACAAAATGTTGCCAGCCAGTGCCGCATGGTCAAACAACAACAGCAAGCAAGGAGACATGGGGAAAACAGAAAACATTCAAGCCTATGGCAAAGGCACACAGCTGGGTGCGTAAAATGGCTGCCAGCCACATGGCTAAACAATAACAGCAAGCAAGGAGGCATGGGGAACAAAGACCACATGCAAGCCTATGGGAAAAGCACAGTGGCTAGATGCCCAAAATGGCTGCTAGCCACATGGCTAAACAACAACAGCAAGCAAGGGGGCTTGGGGAACAAAGAACACATGCAAGCTTAAGGCAAAGGTACACTGGATTAATGCACAAAGTGTCTGCCAGCCACATGGCCAAACAACAACAGCAAGCAAGGAAGTATGGGAAAAAAGAGAACACATGAAAGCCTATGGCAAGGGCACACTTTCTGGATGCACAAAATGGCTGCCAGCCACATGGCCAAACAACATCAGCAATCAAGGAGGCATGGAGAACAAAGAACACATGCAAGCCTATGGCAAAGACACACTGGCTGGATGCACAAAATGGCCGTCAGCCAAATGGCCAAACAACAAACAGCAAGCAAGGAGGCATGGAGAACAAAGAGAACACATTCAGACCTATGGACACAGACTCCACAAAATGGCCCCCGGCCACATGGCATGGAGAACAAAGACAAATCAATGGTGGCCTATGGCAAACACACACGCACTGGATAGACAAAGGAGGCATGGTAACACTGAAGAAAACACTGCTATAAATTCAGCAATGTCAAAAACGAAAATTAACTGAGCTTTACAAATTTACAACAATACACATTCTCCCAAGGCATCAAATATTACCATAAATATACACTTTTTGTAAACAAAAAAACATGAAATACAAAAAAAACACCACATTTTGAATTTAATCCAATGCCATCCCAGCGCTAAATGATGTTTTAAAGCATCATATACCACAGAAACAGTTGATTCATGTACGTATAAATAGCACTGGCCTAGGCCTACAGAATGGCCCCTTGGCAGACTAGGTGTCATGGTCCCAGCTACTGCTCATCCCTCTATGCACCTATGATTTAGTTAGACATTTCCCCTTTTTCCTTGTTCCCTCCTCCTTTCCCAAATTGCATGTTCACTTTATGGTGTGGGTTGCTGTGTGTTCCTTCCCTGGTGGCATGGTGGGAACTATTGGCCTTAACAGACTGTTGACTAAACACAGTAGTCTGCTCGTTAAAAATCCATAAGAGCACTCAAGAATCTTGGTAACAGTGACAGATGCACCTATTAATTAAATTCATGAGGAGAAACTGTCAAGACTAATTGCTCTGCCTAATCTGATAGTTCCATGACCTTGGGGGCAGCAACAGGTGCACTTCAAGACTAATTACTCTGCTCAAGTTGAACGTTCCATGAACCAGGGGGCTGCAACAGATACACTCCAAGACTAAATTATTTGCTCAAGTTGAACTTTCCATGGCCCTGGGTGCAGCAGCAGGTGCACTCCAAGACTAATTACTTTGCCGAAGTTGAACTTTCCATGAACCTGGCAGCAGCAGCAGGTGCACTTGCCAATCAAACTCATGAGGAGTAACTGCCAAAAATCAACAGGTGTTATTTTCTAGAAACACGCAGCAGTTTTCTATTCAAAGACTGCTCCTACCCTGGTTTCCTGCTGGCCTCTTTGTCCCCCACTCACCCGATTTCCTATGCCGAGCCCCCTCTTCAGTTCCAGTTCACGTCTCAACGCTGTTCCAGCTTTCCTCAGCTCTCAGCGTCAGGCTGCAGCTGCTTCCCGACCTGGTCCTCGCCCGGCGACCGCTCCAGCATCTGATTCCCTAGAGAAAGAAAAAGCCAACAAAAGAAAGAAAACTGACATCAGGTATTTTTGTTAAATACTATTCTTGTTTTTTGTGCTCTGAGCTCAATAGCAATCCTTTGATTTTTAAAGCGCACAATAGTGCACTGGCAGGGCTCTGCTAAGAATTAACCTTTCTAGAAACTTCTGTGCGCTCTGGGGAGTATATTCACAAGAACGTGCGATAACTACCGCAAGAGTACCGTAACACAACTTTCAATATCGAAGCCTATCGCGGGAAAATAACCCCGTGTCAACGTGGAATTCACAACAAGGTGGTAGCATGCGATAGTCACCAGATAGCGCATCAAATGTCAGCGTGAAAATCAACGCCACGCCGAAAAAATGCGAAACGCGAACGTGAGAAATCATGCGATGAGGCCAATCGCGGTACAAAAAGTAGCGAAAAGCAGCCACAGGCCTGCAAATCCCACGCGTCTGGCGGGAAATTGCACCATAAAAACCACAGAAACAACACACCAGAAACAAGCCAAAGCACGTAGCAACATGGATGCACCCTGACCCAGCGCAGAGGTCAACGCGAACCCCACAACCCCCACAGACCACCAGCAAGGAAGAACGGGGTCAGGGAAGGCCAAGGAGAAAAGGGCGTGGAAGACGGGGTGCAGACCGCAGGAAAACAAGACCAGCGCCACAGAGTCACAGAACACTACCAGCAACTGACCCACAAGCAGACCACCTGGAATGCAGTCGGAGTGCCGAGGAGGCCAATCCAGGAGGCCAAGAGGCGCCGCCAGGACGTGACAACCTAAACCAGGCACAAACCCGCTGCCAACAGGAAGGCAGCAACGGCATCAGGAGGTGGCAGTCCAGCGCCACAGGAGGAGCTGGAGGAAACCCAGGCCACAGTCATCAGTGTGGAGACGGTGCAAGGAGGTGGGAGTACGGACACAGTTCGACAGGACCCGACACAACAACAACAGGGTGAGGATCCAACAGGGACTAGGGGGATGGGGGTGATGGGCACAATGGCACATATGCACAACGAGGTGTAGCACACTGCACACCCACAATTACCCAGGGACATGTCCCCCATCCCCGTGGCACACTGCAGCACACATACATAGCAATCACAGCACATACCATGACAATGTTGCACAAAGTGCAACACCCACACTGCAGAACAGGGGACACATCTGGGTCCGCCCAGGCGCAGAAACAGAACAATCACATTGGACAGAGCAGGGAACTGTGAGATGCATATCTACGGCTACAACCCCACATCAGCCATGTAGGCCAAATGTCCACTGTCCCAACTCAAATAGCCACCACCGCCCAAACAGTCACAATGTACATTGTCACACAGTCTGCATGTCGACAAGAACAAGGCGCCAACACAATGCCAACATGCACCTCCCCTTCACAATGCAGAGGGACAAACAACACCTCCAGCAGGTCAGAACAGACAACCCATCAGTGAGGCCGGAGACGAACACCACACCTTCGACACCGATGCCCTACAACAGCCCATGGACATCCCACACAACCCACCACCAGGACCAGGGCAGACAAGCTATTCAGAGGAGAACCCAGCCCCTGCAACAGACCACACAGCATGAAGCACTCGCAATCACAGCTGGCTCACAACACTTCACCGACCCACACATGGCACCCCAATGCCAGGTGTCAGAACGCCAAAAGGAGGTGGCCCAACAGGTGCGGGTGTTGCCGAACCCATGGAATGCGAACTAGAACACATACGTGGGTGTCCAATACCCTTCAGGGACCACCTACACCCCACAAAGGAGACCCACACTGCCATAGAGACACATGCAGATACACATATCCAGTACATAACCACGCCCAGGAGCACACACATATCAGTCACACACCCAAGTTGGCTCTGCGTATGATGGCACAGTCCACTCCCCTTACGAATTGAGTGGGTGATGACAAAGCTACATGTCCAGGTTCTAGCCCGCTGCCTGCGGTGACATGTCTGCGTCTGCTGTACACAGCACAATGTAATGTCGTAGGGTCCAGGGCCCCCATGCATCCAACAAGACCACAGGGACACATGCACATATCATGTTGAACTGGCTACGGGGACGTGCGCCCGGCCCCTTTATTGGCAGGGCCACATGTACAGTGACGCCTGTGCTGGATGTGTGTGGGGTGAGTATAAGCCAGCCCGCACGGAGTGCTTGGTGCTGGCAACAACCTGAACAGTGGACACCAGTGTAATGGAAACAGAAAACACCAGCATAACAGAGTCAACTGCAGAGCAACATGGAGGGATCCGGAGTAAGGACAGAGGTCACCCAATATTCAGTCAGGAGGTTCCGTGAGTTGCAGTGCACTGAGGTAGGGGCACCAGAGAAGAGCGCGCTCATGTGAAGAAATTGCTAGGATTGTGTCCCTTCAGGTTAGTCCTGATGTAGATGCAGTGGGGTGTGTTACACCTGCATCAACTTCCTCATCAACGTCCCAGGTCTCCCACACTGCCTGAGGTGACAGTTGCGTCCGCAGTCCACAGCGCAATACCCAGTAATAGATCCGGGTGTGTAGCTTGACTACCACCACCAGTCTGCATTCCTGCCTTGGGGCTGTTGCCTCCTGCCCTCACATTGTCTGTGCCTTCTCCCGTCCGCTTACTTGACACATCTTCCTCATCAACATCCCAGGTCTTCCCCACTGCATGAGGTGACATTGCTGCGCAACCTCACAACAGCACAAAACTCAATCAGTAACGGACAATGGCTTGCGGTGCACTGAGTCACTGGCACCTGGAGTGCTGAGCAGGGTATCAGGCCGATGATGGCATCCACGACAGGTCTGAGCAACTCTGTAGGTCTGTCAGGACCACCGTTCCGACTCAGGCAGATGGTGGTTGGAGGTGGTCCTTGCGGTGGTGGCGTGTGCCTCCTGCGGTGATGCGACGTCCGGGCCGGTCAAGACTTGATGCTATGTGTGGGCCCTGGTGGCCCGCAGTTGAGGCCGGAGGATGCGGACAGCGCAGGGCCACAGACACATGGCGTTGATGACCCCAAGACCATCGCTACAGAGGCCATTCAATGTCTCAGAAGAAGGGGTCCCAGGCCTGAGCAGCACAGAGTTAGTGGCCCCGGATGCACTGCGGCCGGCACAGGCACCCAGCCACGGGACGGTGACTTGCGGTGCCGTCAGCTGGGCCATGTGATCTGAGCGGGTCCCCATCAATGTCCGAGGTGTATGTTGTGGAGGGTTGCGGGGGACAGTGGAAGGTGTCCTCCAGGGCATGATGCAGAAGGTCTGATGTTATCTGGAAGCAGCAAATGGAGGAGTGGAAAGCGCAACCCTCATTTTCACCAGCAATTCGGTATCAGCTACATGAGGATGAAAACTAGCCCCTATTCCATAGACTCAAACGCCACCAATGTATGACCAGTGAGTGTCCATGAATGTCGGGGAACACACTTAGTGGCACAGGTGCTGAGAGGGGAGGCAGTCTGCGATGATGCCGGTACACAGATGTGAACTCCAACATTGCCAAATCAAGACTCTGTGACCTACTGGACCGCAGTGTAGGCCGGAGGCAGCGGCCAGCAGTGGCCCACAGCCACGTGTCATTGGCTCACGAGGCACAGAGTTAGTGACACAGTGGCAGTTGTCGGTAGTGTTCAATCACCTCCGTAAAGATGATCCTGTTCCTTCCGGACTGCAAAGCGTCATCCTCTTACGCCTCTCCGTGCGTGCGATGAAATGTATTCTGCCTTTTGAATTACCGATCTTCAGTTCCAAATCTGTGATCCCACTTGTACGCAGCGTAGGCCGAGGGCAGTAGTCCGCGTCGGCCCACAGACACGTGTGGTTGTGATGCCATGCACAGACTTGTTGCCACCAAATCGAAGGGTGTATAGTGAATTGTTCTCTGCCTTAAATAATGTTCACTGCCATGGTGTAATCAAGACTCAGTTCCAAATGTGTGACCTACCTGACCGTGGTGTAGGCCTGAGGCAGCGGTCAGCACGGCCCATTCACCGAGTGTCGCCGGCATAGGTTGGATGGCCCCACCGGCCTGTGTAGTTCAGGTTCAGTGGCACCACATGTTCGGTCACCTCCGTGTATGTGACCCGGCATTCGTCCGGACTGAGCCGCATCTTCCTCTTACACCTCTCCGTGTGACCACTGGTGTGGACTCTGCCATTCTTGCTTTGCGACTAGGTGCTGGATGTGTGACCTACTGGTCCGTAGGGTAGTCCTGGTCCCTCATCCATGTGTCGCCGGCTGGTGTTGAACAGGGTTTGTGGCACCACGTGTCGCCGGCTGGCCTTGAACAGGGTTAGTGGCACCACGTGTCGCCGGCTGGCCTTGAACAGGGTTAGCGGCACCACGTGTCGCCGGCTGGCCTTGAACAGGGTTAGTGGCACCACGTGTCGCCGGCTGGCCTTGAACAGGGTTAGTGGCACCACGTGTCGCCGGATGGCGTTGAACAGGGTTAGTGGCACCACGTGTCGCAAGATGCCCATATGGAACTATGCCTCACAGTTCGGGGGTCTGGTGCTGTGGCCGCTGGCCCAGATTTGGGGTCACTGCCATTCATGACTCAGGACACAGTTTCACACATGGGACCTGCTGGTCTGACGAGTGGGCCGAAGGCGGCAGTAGAGTGCGTCAACGAGAAAGGAGTAAGGTGGGCCTGTGTCGTGGAGGCCGTGATGGTCTGAGGAGGCTGCCAAGGTCGCGGGCCTCAGGTTTGGAGCTTGCGCCGGCAAGTGGTGGGCCCTCCTTGACACACGCCGGTGTCGGCAGGTGATCAGTGTGGCCTGGCTGCGCAGGGGCGGGCCTGACGGGTTCGTGGTCCAGCGTGACGGGGTCCGGCAGGCGCACAGCATCGCAGGCAACTCCGCTCACGAGGACGGCGTCGGCTTTGTGGTGGGGTGGGAGGCGCCGCCGTGGCAGAGACGTGGTTCTTTCCGGAAGAGGACCACGCCCAGGCCTACGTGCTTTTATTCACACCCCTACGCTGGCGTGGCGTATGCCAGGCCATCCCACTCCGGTGACGCTTGGGGGGCGTAACAGGCAACATTTCAGCAAGGTCCCCCACTGGCTGGGGTGACATGGTGGCGTCCACTGTCCACTACACTCCATACACCAGCGGTGTATGTCGCCATGGATATGGGTGTGTTCTGCATACTGCGGTGTGTCCAGCACATCTCCGCCACTCTTGGCATTGTGTACTTTTCCAATCATGGTTCTACTGCATTCTTCCCACATGCCTGGTTGCCACCTCTCCCCACATTCGGCTATTATGTGGCTGAGGTGCCATGCCGTTGCTGGCTCATGTTCAGGGCTTGCCCATGTGAACATTGTAAGTTGTTCTGTCGTGTCTGGTGGGTGGGCATGTTGTTGTGCCTGTTGTATGTGATTTTGTGACGTGTGCATTGCCAGAGTTGTGAGTTGCATGGTTGTGGAGTTGAGGTGTGTGGGGTGTTCATTTGGATATTGCCAAGGGGCTGTGCATTTCCCTTGTTGCCATCCTGGGAATGCTGGTTGATGATGGACTGTCGGAGGATGAAGGTATCATGCACACTGGCTGTGTATTTGAAGGCGACATTGTTGGGGGTTCCACGGTGTTCTGTTGTTGCCTGCACATTGCTGTGAGACGTGTGCTTCCTGTTGCGGTGATTGTGTGCTGTGTCACCAGGGGGCACGGGTAGTACATGTGTGCTGTGTATTGCCCCCAACACGTGCGTGCATCCTGCTTGGGCGTATGGTCCTTGCTTGGTCTCCAGCGGATCCTGCGCATTGTGTTGTACGTATGGGGACTGGGGTACCAGGGTGATGGTGATGTCCAGGACAGGTGTGGGGGACTTGGATGTGGTTGGCTGTGAGACTCCTCTGACCCTGGCGGGTGTTGGTTGGGGGTACCAGGGGCCAACAGGTGCAGCCAAGCCAGCAGCTTTGTGTGGGGTGGGATGTTGGTTGTCCGCTGTGTTGGTGCCGTAGGCCTGTTAGGCGATGATGGTCAGGATGCGTAGGATGTTTGTCACTTTCAGCCTGTAGTGGACGGTGACATTGTCAGATGTTGGGTCTGTGCAGCTGGTACGCTTCCTGGGGGTCCGCTGTCTTTGTCTGCGCTGCGTCTGTGGTGGTCCGGAGGGGTGTTCCGGGTGTGGGTTGGGGTCCTGGGGTGGTGGCCGTGGGTGTTGTTGCCCTCTTGGGTGTCCGGGCCGCATGATGAGTGGCTCCATGGCATCTGTTGCCCTTCGGTTGTGGCCCTGGGCTGTGCTCCCTTTTGTGGTGCTGGCTGCGGTCCGTCTTTACACCAGGTCAGAGCAGGTGTAAATTTCCTGGTGCTAATGCGCCTTATCGCCTGTTTTGTGTTCTTATCGCCGATGTGGCTGGTCATTGTGAATGTTGAGGTTAGATGTTGTCTCGACTTTTGGCACGGGAACGCCTACTCTGCATCTCATTAGCGATATTTGCGGGGTCCTCTGTGGTGATGTTTTTGCGGCTGCTATCGCGGGTAAACTGGTGCTGTGGGCTGTTAACACTGGCTTGTGAATGGGGAGGTAAATTTATCACGACTTTGGCTGCGATAAAGTGCCGTTAATTCGGCGATAGCTCCTTGTGAATATGCCCCTCGGAGTACAAGTTGGGCAGATACCGGCTTGACACAAAGACTACATTTGGGACACTACTGAATAATTGTGACGACATCCATCGAGTGTTTAATTGAGGATCCATACTCCAACTCAAAGGTGACACAAGCCTTCTGATCAGAAAGACAGAGCACTACTAGATGCCTGTTTGGGGTATGAACAAATAGCATGCAAATATGTTTTGGTGATATTGTTTGACAACTACATTGTGAGTTAAATCACTGTTCTTGTAATTCACAGATACTCCTCTGACTGGGCGTTCACACAAGATGGGTGACAGGCCCTTTGGGACCCCACAGTAGCTTCCCTGGAGGAGCACCACAGCATCTTGTTTGTCTTTCTCAATCCCAACTGCCTTTCCCCTTGGGGCCTGCCACCAATACAGTGTCATTTCCTGTCCCCGGGGTTAGGCCCTAGGAGGAACTCAGCGATCTAGTGTCGCCCTATTGGAACAATCTGGGATTCAGGTGAGTGGCTCGTAACACTAGGCCACATAGTAAAATAAATAAATGTTGCAAATTTAACAAACATGGGGAAAATGTACTGAAATGTGCAACATTGCTCCTTTGCAAAAGAAGAAAACTTAAATGCAAAAATATAACTAGGCCCCTACTGAAAATGCAGGCTAACCACCAAAATAACTTTGAAAAATTGAATAAAAAGTACAAATAAATACTGGTGCATGTTCTCTATCAAACAAACAACACCCTTATACAAGAGTTTTTTTAACGTACTTGTAAAATTTCAAATACAAAGTCTTTAAATCCAATGGTGTTTTTGCAGCAGACAATGATAGTGATCCTTCCAAATCCAAAGCCAAATGAAAAGTGATCAGGAGATGGACAAAGCACAGGAAGGAGCCTGCTGGACAAGAATAGGGTGTTGGAATCTGTGGGGCCCTTCCTTCCTGTTGGAAAAAAAGTAAAAAGGATTTGCGCACCAAGAAAATCTCCAACGGTCCATTGGAGAAACAAATCCACTCGAAAAACCTCTTTAGCTGCTTCTTGAGCACAAAAACTACTCAAGTGGTGCGTTCGCGACCGCAATCAGCACTACATAGGTGTTGTCGCGGTTGGAAACTCGCTAGCAGCCCAAGAGTATCGTGGCACTCGCGAGTGAGTGCCAAAACAAAACTGGAAGCAAGGTCAGGTCTCTATTCAAGCAACAAAAGTCCTAAAGCTCTGTGTTTAGACAATAGAAAGGCAGAGTAAAAAACACAATGCTTCATAAGTATTTTAGGTATTTTAAAGACAAGCTATCTTACACATATTTTCTTTTCAAGAAACAAACATTAATCAGCAAGCCCTTTCTGATGTAGCCGGCTGAAGGCTGCGGTCGCAAGGACACTGCCAGAATTTGCAAAGAGCAAGCAGGGGTAGCAACTACCACAAATGGCGACCCCTAATTGATGTTCATGAGCAGAGGAGGCATGCAGATATCAGTGGAGTAATACAAAATGATGGGGCCTCCCTGCAAAATGTGATGAGGGGCCATATCGTCTCCCAGATCACACAGATATTCATTGGTCTTGGCTTAATAGGGTCCTCCTGAAGGGATGGGGCCTCCCTATGCTGCAGGTGGCTTGCTTGGGAAAGCACAGTGACTTTCCCAAGCATTTATCTATTTCTTAGTCCATGACTTTGCACACATTCTGCAAGTCATGCAATGGCATGGCTTTGGGAGGTGATGGGGTCCCCTCCAAAACAAGGAACCCTGCCCCCCCCACATTGCAGGGCTTCGGGGGTCGTCCGTTATGCCCTGGCAGATATGGAGAACCATCCTGGAATTCGTCCTCCACCTCCATATGGTGGTAAGTAATTTCACTTACGATTTGAAATACACATATACCATTCAAAGTTTCATTGTTACAAAAGAAAGTTAAACAAAATCATGTGCTGTTTGACAATCAATGTCCAGTTCTCTTAGTAGGTGTCTGTATAACCCTGAAAGATGAGCAGCATAGACAGTTCCCCTGCTTGGCCTGGCAGGGCCGCAATTGAGAGGAGCAGAAGGGAAAGGAGGTGAATGGCAGGGATGAGGGGATGGTGTTGCTGCTCTTCCGTGCTGAGCCATCCTGGTGTGCAAGGTAGTGTGGCTGCATCAGGATGGCTAAAATTATGGTTACTTATATATTGGCTCCTTCCTGGCGAACTCACAGACAAAACTGCCATCCATCTCATCACCCTATAGGATGTCGGTGGACAGCTCTGGTGTCACAGGGTTGGTGTATGCAATACAAAACCACAGGAAAAGAGGTAAGAGGAAAGCAGTCCCAAATCGCCCTCCTACAAAGCATTAATTCACACAACAAAGAAAAGGGACTGTATTAAAAAACTCACAGAATGGGTAAAGAAAGGAGAGAAATAAAACAGGGCACACACTGTGTATGTAAAACTGCCCTCACACACAGCGAACTGTGTCATGCTTCATCATAGGGCCTGCTAACACACCTCCGCGCTAGCCAACGCTGGAGGTGGAGCAATAGGGAGGGGAAGACAAACAACATAAAAAAATTAAAAAATTAAAGAAATAGTGTGGGATCAAAAAAGTGAAAAAATGTAGTGGCAGAATAAATTGGTAAAACTGGTAACAGTGTATCCCTGCTATACCTTTAATAATGGGTACACTGTCCAGGTGCAAGAAATGGTCCTAACCAGACCCGTGGATGGTGGTAATGGCTACTCATTATCAAAGCCCTACCCCTCCACTCTGCTAAGATGTCGACATGTTTCAGCCGGCAAGTGCTAATACCCCGGCTTTCTTCAGGACTTCCACCTGATCAATCCCAAAAGAGGCTGCTGTCCCTACCTCCTTAGAATCCAGGGGTAAGGAAACAAAGCACCATGTTCAGTGCAAGCTCTGGAATAGAGCATGGTAGAGCCCTTTGCTCTCCATGAGGAACCGGGTTTACTAATAAGTCAAACTTGAACTGGCGGAGGGGTGCGAATAGTCACACATTTGTCAAGGTGAGCTAAAGTGCAATTCAACTCCGCACTCCCAACATGGTGTATGCAATGACAGAGTGCGGGCCATGCCGACTGCACTAGAGTGCTAGCATCACACCCATTTTGACCATTACTACCCCCATGGGTGTCACTGTGTCCCAGGAGTTTTGAAGGATTGTGGCATGTCCTGCATCCCTGGCTGCCAATCTTATTTGTATGTACTCAACAGAAATGCCTACACTGGCTCCAGACTGACAAGTTAAAGGAACACCCCCAGCACCAACCTCTTCCTCATGTTAAGAAGCAGCACTCCACACCTCCACACCTACCCCTCTATCTAGGAGGGTGGACATGCTGAGTGCGATGATATTCCATGGTGATAGAGGGTGCAGCAGGCAGGCAATAACTTTATTTCGGTTTGTTGGACCATAAAAGTACAGATACAAATATTAAAACATAATAAGATACAAGATAATCTGTTTGAATTAAAATCTGAAACAATCAGGCAAATAAAATGAATTTCAGTATTAGATCTTTAGTGTTTGGCATGTACCTGCAGTGGCAACGCTGTCAAACCTCAGCAAAAGTCCTGTGATGTGGACTGGAAAAGTCCATTGTGCCATTTGCAGAGACAGGGCTGGTAACAAATTATGTTAGTCTTAGGGCAGCATATAACACTTGAGAAAGACAGATTAAAATGCCTAATCATTTTTCCGGCAGTTTGCCATAAAACATGGTTAAAATACACAATTGAATAAAATTATTGGGAGCGAAGGTGCCTTCAGTTAAATGCATAGAGTAATAAAACAAGTCCTAAATCATATCAAAATTATTTCACAACATACACTCTGGCCTCCTCTAGTTATTAAAGTGCTGTACAATCAGAGAGGGCACACAGCCTTGTGATTGTCAGGGCATTGCTTGCTGGCTCATCTTTTGCCTAATCCTCCACACAATTAACAAATATCGTGGTACAGCAAAAACCAGGCTTTGGCTCACATCTGACTTTAAAATACGAAAGGCCTCTGCAAATTTCCTGACTGCTAAGTTCTGACAAACAGGGACTAACAATTTTCTCCTTCCTTTCCAGTAGGCTGGGCAGAAGAACAAAACATGCTCTTCTGATTTTTTTATATACCCACAGGCGGATGCCAACCTGGCTGCTACATGAGTCTTAGCCCATTTGGCGGTGAAGGAGGCAAGCAGTAGTGTACTGTAACAAAATTACCTGCAAGGGGAGTAGTCAATCAGTCAAATACTACATGGGTTATTGATGGGGTGATCACATATGGCACAGCGTGATGATGCATTAATTCTCATACCCTTTTGGTGTACATGAAGTTGCACACAAGTTCAATAATATCTCAGTTTGAAGTCCTTTAATTAAATGACACATTTTAAACTATGGGCCTGTGTCCAACTTTGCCTGGGTATGCTTACAGCATTCTTCATGTAATATAACTTGGTCACTTCAACCTTCCTTTGACTCAAGATCAAAGACAATGGAGGATTGAAATTAACCTATTCCTCAATCCTGTGGACATTAAGTGATGCATCACCAACTGACCCATTCCAAGGGCAGGATACTAGAACTCATCCTATCAGCATCGCCTTCAAACCACTGCTGGGACATGATACCTCAGGATTATAAAGACCACTTTGCCATTGGTTTCTCAATACTCCAGACATACCAGCTGCATCAAGAACAGCCAAAGAAAGAAAAATGTGCATTGTGCTCCTTAAAACACTTTCCCATGGATATCCTCCATGAAGAGCGCATCAACCTTTTAAAAGGCAGGTAGGTCCAATCATATGTCAACACACTCCTTTAATTCTGAAATACATCATTGAAAAAACATGTAGATCTCAGTGGTCCACAAAGAACACGTTCCTCCAACCTGAAACTCTGAGCACTGTAGTACATCCAAGAACTATGCTAGAGCAAGCATACCATATGCATATGGAGATCAACAAAGGTATTTACAATGTCCTCACCCAACTGTAAGCATTTGCCTGTGTATGTAGAGCCCTCATTACCTCAACAAAAGCCACGGTCTGCTGAACTAACATCAATGAAGAAAGAGGCAAAACACTCATATAGTCTCCTATCATGCAGTGAGACAAAAAGTGCAATACTATCAAGCACTTCTTCAAGGACAAGATCAACGAAATCAGATCCCACATCAAAAAGATCAAATTGACATCTTCACTATGCCCATCGTTCCACCACCACATAGATGACCTTCAACCTCCTCTCACATGTAGAAGGTACCAACATCCTCAATTCAGAAAAAGCCAGTTCAAATGAAAACATCATACTCTCATCCATCATCAAACCTCTTCAAGTAGATGCCCTCACTTCCCTCCTCAACATTATCAATTGATCCTCCTGCATATAACTTTCCTGGACGCCCTGAAGACAGGACTGATCCCACATTAAGAAACCAATGTTAGACCCAAAGGACCTCACCAACGTCTATCACATCATACATCCACTCTTCATGGGAAAAAACACAAGAAACCAACCTTAACTCAATTGCAGAAACAGAATCAATCTGGAATCAGACCACACTGCAGTAGTTGGTTGCGTCCTTCTTATGTATAACTGAAACAGTCCCTGCTTACTGATCCTGCTGAAACTCTGAGCTGTAGTTGACAAATTTGACCATTAAGCCCTGAATCACATCCTGCAAACACATATGGGTTTCTCAAACAAAGTACTACAATGTTTAACCTTCAGCCTTACCTAGTACCACCAATTCATACATATGATCCCAGACACTCTGGATTCCATTAGAATGCCCATGGGTTCCACCCTACCTCCCACCACCTTCAATCTTCATTTAGACAAGGGATCTCAAACCTTTGTGCAATAAGAGCTACTTATGTTCAGTTAAAATCATTGCAAGCTACTAATACTATTAATTTTATAATAGTGACCACATCAGACAGATTATAATAGTAGCCACCATATGCAAGATTACCAGCAGTGATCACCTCAGTACAACAGGCAGGGTTGCCAGCAGTAATGTCTATTTGAAATGCTTCTACATAGATAATACATGCCAGCCATAGCACAGTGCCCATGGTGCAAAAGTAATAATATTAGTAATAAGTTTCCCCACATGATTTAGCACTCAAGAATCAGATTTAAATATATTTTGCAAATTCAGTAATTTTTCTCCAAACATCAGCTTGTGAGTTCTGAAAATGCATGTGTTTTTTTCTGGAATACACAACTTTGTCTTACATATATTAATGCACCAAAGAAAAAGGTTACAATTTACAGGGCTGGGATCCACACAGGAGAGGTACTTACAGGCAGTTGGAAAACTACTAGTAGCTCATGAGCTACTTTTTGGAGAAGCCTCATTAAGACCTTTACTCAGAACAACACCAAAATATATCAATACACCGATGATACCTTATAGTCTCTTTGACCAATAACATTCCGAAACTCAAAATCTGTCTTGAGATCATTCAGAACTGAATGCCATATAGTTATCTAAAGCTCAGCATTATCAAGATGGAGTACCTCCAATTCGTCAAAAACTACAAGCCACCACAAATCAAAGCCGGCATATCTAGCATCAGCCCACAGCAGACATACAAATCAAATTCCCTTGGATTCACCCGTGAGAGACACAGGCCCTAACCTCAAAGAAGTATTCACTCGGAAAACAAAATCGACCTGGCACCACCTCTGCCACATGAATAAATGAAACCGCTCTGTGGTACATTTCATGCAGCTCCATCTCTACAGCCGCATCTCTTACGGTCTGTCAATAGAAACATGCTGCATGAGGGTTACAGAATACTCACTGTTAAGGGGCTGTTTCTTTTGCTATTTGTTTGAGATGTCTGTTGCCTGAGCAGTGGCTGGGGTGTCATGTCTCGGATAAATGAACCTTCTTCAACTTCTCAGCCTATAATCATTTGTGCTGAGCGCAATTTCACGCTGACGACTAGCGACAAGTAGCATTCAGGGACACCTCAACACACAAGTATTCTGTGAGAGACATGAATATGCACTACATCGTTTGGGAGGGAAAAAAAGAATAGATAATCAATGTGGACTAAAGGCATTTAACTTTTCATATCGTCCCATGCATGGCAAAGTCTTGAGGAGGGTAGTAAACCTTTATACCAATTTAGACGATAAGTTTGAGCAAACTATGGGGCATATTTACAAGTACTGACACATCGGCGCGTCAGATTTCTTGCGCCTGCCGAAAATGCCCTAGCGCGTCATGGATGTGCTGTATTACAAAGGATTCACGGATGCATCAGGAATTCTGATGCATCTTTTGGTGCTAAAGTGACGCATTGCTGGAGTTGGTCCCAAGACTGACACAACTCCAGCAATGCATCAGAACACAGAGGCAAGTCCCATGTTAAAAGCCCTGCGTCAATCCTTATGCCTGGTTTGAGAAGGCATAGGGATTTTGACGCAGTCGAGTTGTGGAGTGGCACAGTGAAAAGTTGTAAATTTCACTGCGTCAGTTCTACATGGCTTTTGACGTGGGAACACCTACCCTGCAACATTATACCTGGTGCAGGTATATTGTGACGCAGGCCTCTGCAAACTGACACATTGGGCCCAATGCATCAGTTTGTTAATATGGAGCAGTGTACAGCACTGATTGCACCGCCGCTGCATAAAAAAATTACACTGCTGTGTACAGTTTGATAAGACGTAGTGTGCGCCTGTTGTCAACCTGCCATTTTATGGCTTAACAGATCCTTGAGGAAGTTACAGTCTTCTGTGTGTGCCAGACGTGAGTGAGGCCGACCGCAAGGAAGTCAGAGGTCTCTTGCGGAGGGTGAAAATCACTGTTGTGTGGTCAGGAAAGTACCGCGTGTTCCCACGAGTGGGAAAGGAACTGCCAGAGGAATTTCCTGGATTTTATTCTGATGTCATTTCTGTAAAAAAAAAAAAAAGAGAGAGCAAAAAAAGACTTTCGAAGTGGAAATCAGAAGCTACGTGTAAGAGGAGGTCCTCTAGCACACTCATGATCTAATTGGAAGCTGCATTTGGGAGGGAGTTCCCTGGCATGATATACTATCCTACTTTTCTGCTCTTTCTGTGGGTGATCAGAGTCAGCGCCATCTATGGATATGACTGAGGTGTAACATGGAAGTTAGACTGAACTTGTGTTTTAATAATGATCCACACACTAACAGTGGATTGCTTTGGTCAACTTTGATCCATAAACTAACTGAGGCTGATGCAAGGAATGCATTTTGGTGATCTTGCAGTGATTCATACAATACCAGTGGGTTGCTGTGGTTAACAGTGATTCACACACTGTGGCTAGTGCAAGGAGACTTATGTAATTTATACCATTTGTCTTGTTGATGTGACATTCCACTTTAACTTGTGTTTTTTGCTTTATTACATATTTGAATCATTAGTAAAAGTGAGGAAAATGCAGAATGTTATCCCCTCGCCTTTCTTTCTACCCAGTCCGGGTGAGCCTCTACTGAGATGGGCCAAGGGGAAAAGCCTTTAACAACTATGCAACAATATGTGGACCAAACATTGAATTGGAAAGGAACGTTGCACTACTGCAACATTGTTTGGGTTCAGAGGGACAGGAGATATTGGAAGATCTTTCAGTTTTAAGCATAGATGATTGTAGATGTTTAAATGTTTTTGATATTTGCATAAAACATTGGGCATGCATTTCCTTCCTGTTTTAGCACCATTTTGGAGCGCTACCATTTTGGTAAGCGATCACAGAAGGAGCTAGAGCAGGTTGTGGCTAAACAAATAGAAGATATGTTGATTTGTGTAAAGGAAATTAAGAAAGATATATGAAGCAAAGATGTGGTAAATGTTGTAGAAGTAAAAAGGAGAAATCAGCAAAGGTCCTGATGGTAATGGTGGCAATTTCAAATAACAATGCTTTTTGTTGTCGACAGACAGGACATATTGCCGGCTATAAAGAGTGTCCTGCTGTAAAAGAGATATGCAACAAGTGTGGGAAAATGGGCATTACTTGCTGTGTTGCAGAAGCAACACATTCTTAAAGAAAAATGGAAATTGTTCAGGCATTGAAATTTGCGTTGAAATAGTTTTGCAGATGAATGATATTGATATAGTTAGTCCAAAAGATGTAGTGAATATTGATAGCATAGAGATGGATATCATGTTTGATTCATGATTGAGATTAACTATTATTTTTTAAAAGGTGCTAAAACGATTTGTTTGATAAAAATGTAGGGGCATATTATCAATGGCCAGCGATAATTTTGTTATCGCAGGCTATCTCTGGAATTTATCGCCCTGGTAGCGCGTTATTAACAACGCGTTTCTCCAGGGCGATAAAAATTCCAGAGATAGCGAGGTTATCGCCGTTTTGCAGGGAACATCGCTGGTTTTCCAGCGATGTTCCCTGCAAAACGGCGATAACCTTGCTGATACGACCCACAGGGTCGTATCAGCATAATCCACCCCAATGTTAGGGATAGGTAAGTCTGCATTTTAGCAGACGTTAGTTTTGGAGAAAACAGCGGTTTTCTCCAAAAACTAACGTCTGCTAAAATGCTGGAGCAGCTTTGTAAATATCGCGATGTGAACATCAGCGATATTTGCAAGGTAGTCCATCCGGGTACGCCCACTTTGCATCTCATTAGAGATGCAAAGCGAGGCGTTGGGAAAAGGGTGCTAACATGCGATTATGCATGTTAGCACCCTCTTGTAAATAGGGCGATAGTTTTATCTCCGCTTTTTTGGCTTTTAAGCCAAAAAGCAGAGATAAAGCCCTTGTAAATATGCCCCGTAATTCTTAAAGAGACGGAGATACACCCAGATGTTTATGGAGGTCAACCCATAAAGATGAAGTGATACTTTCAGGGCAGAATTGAGTACAACAATAGATTTGCAGTCTCACAAATCAATTTCTCAGTAAGATGTTACAAAATTTTGAGGTGGCTAGTGTAAAAGGATACAGGAGTATATTTAGACCCAAATGCATAGCACCAGACTCAGGTACAAACCATTCATGCATGACGTTGCTTCAAGGGGGTAGTATGGGGTGGGACACCCTATGAAAAATCCTTAGTCGCGTCTTGGGCTGGAAATATCAGTCGGATCGGATGTCTGCAGCAACATTGACATCATCAAGTCTCTGTTGCTACAGACTGGGTAAAGGTGAGCAAACCACATTTTTAAGAGGGAGAGCTAAGTCAAAACCGAACCAATGTCTGGTTTAGCTCTAACAGCCTGTGCACGAGCTGAGCCATCAAAATAGTTGGCATATAAAGTTTGCAAAAGCATCAAGCAAAAACATCATCGAGTCACACCAAAATTCAAAACAATAAATTTATTATGTGGAAACTTTTCTCCTTAGTACTTCAGATTGTATCGCTGTGTTGAGAGGCATTTAATAAAAGTGATACTTGTAAAACACAAACTTAAAAATATTCAGGCCTATCCCCAACAACAACACCACTAGTGAAATCAGAGGTGTCAGATGTGATGTGCACCATGTATGTGGCCTAGATTCTTATTATAGATGGAGCAACATTCTAATTTAAATCAAACACAAGGTTTTTGTACAGCGTTCTTCTTGAACTTATGCATTTGAGAGTAGTCTCATATGTGAAAATGAAGAAAAAGGAGACTTGGTGAAATAAAATATTTGCATTGGCTCAACCAATTTGACAAGTGGGGAAGCAGTTGATGATCCTAGATTTTCTGTTTTCAGCTTCCAGATATATATTTCTCCTGCCCATTTTACATCGGTCGCTACTTTGTCATTCGTTCATGGTGCATTAGGTTAGAATGGGGGGCAGGCAGATGCCACATGAAAGCTTAACACATTGTGGACTCGAGGGTCCAAGAGGCCTTGAGATGAGCCAGAGCCAGGCATCTGCTCGAGCTTTCTGTAACTCACCCACCTCTAAGAGTGGGCCTGGAAAGGAAAAGTGACCTACAAAGATATGTGTGAGTCACAGACAGGGCATGGATCTAATAGGGCTTTTGCCTGCCATGCACTCCACATCCGTGTGCCAACTGCAGGGTTTTAAGTGGGTTGGGTCCTGCCAGTTCTCACATCGGGCAGTAATTAAAAACACTTTGAATGCCATGAAAGCCACATAATTAGGAAACTTAGCTCAAAATGTTACAGCCACTTGTAGCCAAGCAATGGACCCAGTAGAACAAAACAAATTGCAATGTCCATCAGCACCTAAATCTACA
This sequence comes from Calotriton arnoldi, assembly GCA_963921515.1. Taxonomy (NCBI): domain Eukaryota; kingdom Metazoa; phylum Chordata; class Amphibia; order Caudata; family Salamandridae; genus Calotriton; species Calotriton arnoldi. The sequence continues at coordinate 48,178 of CAWUFW010022776.1, read as the reverse complement.
CACCTAATTATCATATCTTTAAAATTGCTATATAATTTTTACATTTTCTATTAAAAGGGAACATGAAATAGACATAACTGGTTCCTTGCTGTGTAGAGCGCTGTAGTGTTTTATGGTACAGGTAGTTTCAAACTTTCCTTTCCTGGAGTTTTGGGCGCCCTATGTAATTACACATTGCTAGATTTCTGCTGCATTTTCTACTATTTTGCATTTTTCACTTAGCCTTCTCTCCCTGATTCCTTTCTTCTTCCAAGCATTCTCTGCTGCTGAGCCTGGCCTACTAGAGGTACAAAATACTTTTATTTGATTTCTTTAAAATCATAAAAGGGTGGAACAAACCACCAGGGTACATAAGGCATCAATACGATTGTTCGAGTTAAAATTGCATAAGAAAAAAAACACATAGGGGTTCATTTGTGTGAAGGGAGAGCAGGCTTCTAGATAAATTTAAAACTATACACGGACTTGCTTGCTTCTCCAGGATATAATGGACTGCAAGTGCTTGGAGAGTATAAGCAGCAAGATTTAAATAAATAAGCAATGCGATTCTGTGTTGTAAAGTTTAGTTCAGCACTTGTTCTTGTCTAATTCTTTTGCCGCTAAGTTCCAGAGTTTTATTGTTTTGCAGGACAGTTGAACTGATGTGCCTCCGAGACATTTTATAACTGCCGCTCTGCAGGTCCTCATTTGTTCTCTCCTCAGTGTTTCCCGAAGAAGGGTTTTCCGAGTGTCTTGTAGCGCAGGACAAATACATTGGAAATGTAGTAGTGACTCATCTCCATGACCGCAGAGGTGGCATTCCTTTGTCGTCCACGTCCTTTTCCATTTTGGAGTGAGATCTTTCGAGGGGAATGATCCCAGCCTTAGTAGGGTCAAATTCCGCTTTTTGTGATTTGAGAAATGTTCTGACAAGTACGGTTGCGGTTTCAGCATTTTGTATGATGGCATCACAGCCCAAGCATGAGTTTTGTGGGCCAGGGCGGCTTTGTCTATTAACAATGATTGTTGCTTGATGGCTTTATTTGCTGCGTATTTAAACCCAGAGTAGGTCGTTATTGTAAGCCAAGCCGCGTTTAGCTTTAATACAGAAAGCGATTCATTTAAGGCTAGAAATACGGATTTGCTTAGCCTGGATTGTTTTTCGATCTCCTGCCAGCAATTGTGGGCTAAGGTGCTGTCTTCTGCTGCCCTCATCCTCCAATAGTATTTAACCAAGGCTCCTTGTCTTACAGGTGTCTGGTTTTTTAGACCGTATTCTAGTCTTATCTGTGCTTGTGAAATATGACGTGGGATTAAAAATAATTTCTTAAAAAGACTGGATTGAGCTGTGTTTAAAACTGTCGAGTCCTTTGCATTTATCATTTCCAATCCATACGATATGGATGGCAAAAAGTTTGCCGCAATGGCCTTTAGCAAGTGGTTTGTTGAATAACTGCTAAGTTTTTTCTTTAAGATTTTGAATGCGAATAGCAGTTGTTTGGCTTTTGTTTGCCCTAGGTCCAGGTGTTGCTTAAAATTGAGGTGGCAGTCTAGGTGGAACCCCAGATATTTGTATGTGCCCACCTGGGACAAAGGTTTATCATTTAGCATCCAGATGAATTTAGGGCGTTTTTTATGGGAGTTGGAAAAGCACACAACCTTAGATTTTTGATGGTTAATTACTAATTGAGCAGAGGTGGTATATGCTGCTGGTTGGAAAATCAGCCACTGCAAGCCTAGAGGCGTTTGAGATAATAGGACGATGTCGTCCCCATATTGGAGACTTACTATAGGTGTTTTCCCCAATTTTGGGGAGTCGCCTTGTGATAAGCGAAGATTTTTCTCTAAGTCGGCTGTGTAGATGTTCAATAAACAGGGGGCCAACACGCACCCCTGTTTTAAGCCATTACTAGTTGGAATTTTGTTTGTTAGGCTTCGCCCGTCTCCTTTTTAGGTCTCGCCTGAGCTAGCACGCATGAGCTGCTCTGCGAGGCTTTAGTAAGGACTTTCAACTCAAGACCACACGCTCGTGCGTGTCCTTTTGTTTTTGCTCACTGCTATTGGCCTTTGCGTGCGTCTTTCTAAGAAAGACAGCATGCAATTGGCCAAAGGCGGGTGCATGTCCCGCCTTCTCTCTCCCCTGGCCTAGGGAGCTCGGGAGCGAGCAGCAGCGCCGTCTGTTTCCAATTATCACGCCCGCGTCTCGCGGTCGCGTTAATTGGAAACAGATGGTGGTTGCGCTGGCCCTGGTGAACGCGGCGCTTTCACTTTTGCACGGGAATCAGACCTGCAGGCCACGCTGGGACATCGCGCACTTTAGTTAAATACTTGCAGCCCACCTCACTACTGCGCTCTTCAGCCCAGGGCCGACCGCGCACTTCAGCCCAGGACTGACTGCGCACTTCAGTCCAGAACTGTGCACTTCGCCCCAGAACTGGCACTCGACGACAGCATTGCGCACTTCAGCCCAGACCGTGCACTCTAACAAGACCAAGCACCTTGGCTGAGGTCTGGCACTTCACTCTGTGACAGGACACTTCATTCCACAAATGCACACTTCACTCCAGGATTGCACACTTCGCCCCTGGCCTTGTACCCCATCCCAGGATTGACCACTTAAGCCAAGTACTGCACACTTCGCCCCAAAACTTGCACATCGAAGGCAAGGACTGCGCACTCCACCGAAGGGTGACGGCCCCGGCTGCGTGCTTCAACCAGGTCTGCACACTCTGTTGAAACACAGCGCACTTCGGGCCCGGGCTGTGCGCTTCGATCTAGAACAGCGCACTCCATCGAAGGGCAACTCGCTTCTCCCCGGACTGTGCACTTCAACCCAGGCCCGCTCACTCCATTTAAAGACATCCCACTTCGGCCCCGAAGTTTGCGCTTCATCCCAGGACTGTACACTCAACCCAAAGTCACGCATTTCATCACAGGGCGGTGCATTTCACACAAGGGCAGCTCACTTTGCTGTAAAACAATGCATTTTCCCTCAGCACTGGACACTCTGCCCCAGGGCCACGCCTTTCAGCATAGGGCTGTGCACTTAACACAAGGACAGTTCACTATATTGTAAAACGACACATTTTTCCTCAGCACTGCAGACTCCACCCCAGGACCACGCATTTCAGGATAGGACTGTGCAGGGCCGCGGAGTCTGTACTACAAGTCCTGTTCATTCAGGACTGAACACTTCCCCTCAGGGCTGACTGCTCATTGCACCCCAGCCTGCGTGCTCCACCCGTGTGAGAAGCACTGCGCCCCTGGACCGCTGGCCTCTTCGCCCAGGACTTGAAATACAGAATACTGGACAGGTGAGTGTAACACACCTTTATATCATTATATGTCCGTGCCCTATTTTGTCTGTTTTACTTTCTCATTGTATTTTAGTTTCGGGTTTGTGCGAACTTGGCACAAAAGCTCGGTATGTTGGCAACCCACATTTCACAGGTTCGAATAAGGATAGGGCTGACTCAGCCTTTCATCCATCATAGGTTGATAAGACCAAGTAGGGTAATCGTAATATCTGTGTTTACAGAGCTAGGAAGCCGCCCGACAGTGGAAGCAAGCGTGTAGCGCTATCCAGAAAGTACATTATGATTGTAAAACTAGTGTGTGTGTGTGTGTGCGCGCACGTGTGTAGTGGGGGGAGGGGTCGGTCTCTGGTTATGTAACTCAGTCATCTGGTGTAGAAGAAGAAACATAGACTTGCATGTTTACATTGATCCCTAGGAGGTACTTCATTGACAACTGATTTCGTAGTGTGCGCCACACTGATATCATCACACACGAGTATCTCCGTCAAGCGCTACATTTTATTAAAACCCCTTCGAGGCTGGCACAGTAAAGACCCTAGAATAGGGCCGGAGATTGTGGGTCCCAGCAGAGGCCTCTGAAATACAACACCACAACTGTTTACAGCAGGACACATCTTGCTTCCAGTGCTTGCGGGACATATGCAAATGAGTATGCAAATACGGGTGCCCGATCCCAAGCCTGGATGCCACGAACTGCTGCCGCGAGAGAGGAACTCCCTGATCCGCCTGAGTGTCTAAGTGTGCAAGTGTGAGCAGAGTCCGTGTAGAGATGCTGGGGTCCTCGAAGAGGTGGGGGCCACCTCTTTTCTGGAGAGCAGCAGCTGTGCTTGCTAGGATGCTGAGGGCTCCTACCTGGGAGCGGAGGGGGCCTCCTGCATCCACATGCCAGGGCACTAGAGCCCAGACTGTTAACCTGATGTCTGTGACTGTGTCGCTTTCTCCAGCAGGTAGAGTTGGTGCCATTCTGTATTGGATTGTTCTGCTATAACCAGGGCCACGGAATTATGCGATCGAATGTGCCGCCACATAATTATAGATCTGCCACTTTTGCCACATAAACCATAATCTGCTGCATAATCTGCAGATTTTAACAAAAAGAAAAAAAAATTCAGCTCAAACTGTTCAAAAAGTTAATAACAATGCAGCAACAGGTGTTGCAGTGTAGTGGAAGGCGTTTTGCAAAGGTTGACTGGTCACCTTTCCTTTGCTTATTGCTATATGTGGGTATTAAACTGGTACTAATGAGGTGCACCCAATGCCCAGACAGTGTTAACATGTGTAACAAGCATTGGCATAGCCAATAGGTCTCGCCTTTGGGACCTTATAAGTGTTTGGTTATCCAGCACAATATCCTTGGTGCAACAACATCAACTGTTGCATGGCTAAACACTTATAAGGTCCCAAAGGCGAGACCTATTGGCTATGCCAATGCTTGTTTTATTTGGACCCATGTTTGTGAGTACAGGTTGATAATTGCCTCTAGTAGTTTGGTTGGGGCTCCCCATGTTTTCATTTTTGCCCATAGCTTAGTTCTCTGAACTTTATCGAAGGCTGCTTTGAGGTCTACAAAGCATTTGTACAGGATGTTCGATTTTGCAATGGCTTGGTTGGCTAAAAGGGTGACTGCGGATATGTTCGTTAGAGTGCCCATCCCTGCCCGAAATCCTGTTTGTGTGTTCGGGATGAGCCTGGCCTACTAAAAGACCTAAACTCGCTGCTCATCCTAAGCCTGGTTTGCTGATGTTAGATACTGGCTTATACTAGTCTTCTCTGCTGGGTCTCTTTGACCTACATTGCTGGGATGAGGAACAGACTAGAGTGGACAACGTAGTCCAGACTATCTCACGGATGCCTTACAATGACAGGCCTTGCTTTTGCAAATAATTGAAAACAAATGGCCCTAAGCCAGTCCATTACCACCATTCAGTGACCCTCAGACTCCCCTATAATATTTTAGTTGAATACACTTTGTTGCTAGTTGGGAAATCTCAGACCCACTCCCCTAAGATTATTGACTACGCTACACTCCTGCATTCATGAACAATTGACTTTTGAAAAGGAGTTTCCAGAGGTCTTCAAATAAAAGCTAGGCTGTCTTAGGACATATATACACAGGATCAAATTAAGAAAGGGTCTGTTCCTGTGGAATCAAAGGTGAGGAGGTTACCAATCTGTTTGCAAGATGAGGTAAAGGATGGGATGCAGAAACTATGTAGTTCAGGGGTTACAGAACTAGTGGAGGCCACGCAGTCATTGGCACCCATCATAGTGGTCCACAAAGCTAGTGGGAAATCTGTGTATGTGTTGATTTGAGAGCTCACAACAAGGAAGTGGTTGTGGATAGGTCTCCTCTATCTAACATTTAAGAGATGTTAGCTGTGCTAGCTGGGGTCAAGTTTTTCTCAATGTTGGACTTGGTGTCAGTGTACCATCAAGTGCAGTTATATCCTCACAAGAACTTACAGCATCTATTATGTCCACGGGCGTTTAGGTTTAAGCGGATACCATTTGGATTGGTATCCACGGCTTCTGTTTTCCAGAGTGGTATGTCCTCAATGCTTGCAACTATACCAGGCATATTTTATTACCAGGAAAATGTGTTAGTGTGTGGTAATACCAAGCCACAGCAAGATAAAAGAGTGAGATTGGTTCTGGAGAAATTTCGAGAGAATGGTTTGAGTGTCACAATGGAAAAATACAAGTTTGGATGTGAAGAAACCAACAACTTGGGCCACAGAGTGACGGCTGAGGGAGTGGAACATAAAGAAGAGCTAATACACACTATTTTGGGTCTGGTTGCTCCCAAGAACCAAGAGGAATTGCATCCATTTTTTGGGAATGGTAGAATTCTACAGGAGGATAATTGACATTAGCATATCATGTGAGAGGATTGATTAAGAACAAAGAGACTTTTGAGTGGGACAAGACACACAATAATGAGTTTGAGGATGTAAAACGTGTTTGTCATATGTTCCTAAAACAAAAATTGTTCCTGGGCAGAAACTCATTATTATTGCAACTGATGTAAGCTCAAAATGACTGGGGCTGTACTAGTACAGGAAAATGTGTCAGGTGAAGAGACCATATTGTTTGTCTGACACCATAGGGTTTGCCTCGAAGGCCTTATGAGAGGCAGAAGTTAATTACTCTGTTATAGAGAGAGAGGCCTGGGCCATGTTTTGGGCCTTGAATAAGTTCATGAGTTTCATTTGGGGTAGCACATTTAAAGTACATACTGGCCTCAAACCTAGATGCAGTGTCAAGCAAAATAAGGAGTTGGGTCATCAGCTTGCAGAAATTCACTATTGATGTTGAATATTTGCGTGGGATCAGGAACAAAGTAACCGATTGGTTGTCTAGATTAGTTGATAACTGTATGAGTGAAGGGAGCAACGTGGAGAAGAGACAGGAGGAGGACTGGCCAAATGAATATGTGTGTGCAATAACAGATGGTGTAATTTCAGAAAAAGAATGGAAGGGTAAAATGAATAGTGATCGTATTTTGGACAAGTGAATGAAAATGCTTACGGATGGGGAGAATTGACAGTGGTAAATATTTGTTTGTTTTGCGGCACCAAGTTGATTCCTCCAGTGATATTATGAAAAAGACTGAGAGACATGAAACATGATGGTCATTTTGTTATTTCAACATCAAGTTAGTTCCTAGATGGATATAATGACAGAAAGGTTGAGAGGACATAAATACCAGGCAATCCTGGAGATGGAGAGAGTTAAAGTAGCAATCTGTAAGTAAGAAATGGCATGATGTTGCACACAATGCCAAATTAGTGTAGATATGGGTTGGTGAGTGGGTTAGGGTTAGGGCTCCCACAGGAATAGTAAATTGTCTAAGTTTAAAAAGCCCATGAAGGTGGTGAAGTTGTTTTGCAATGCTATAAAGACTCAGGATGGCCCGAATATAGAATTTGGGTAGAGTTGCAAAATTTGTTGGACCGAGGGATAATGGTATGGAATCCATGGTACTAGATGAAACGAGTTCAGACTGAGAGGTCGATGATGAAGTTTGGGGTATTGGAAATGGGACGAGTGATATTGTTGATAGTCTCTCTGATTATGAGGCATGGGGATCAGATGGTCCTTCTCAACCACCGGTGTTTCTGAACGACTGTGTTACCAAATAAGTCATCCTTTTCGGCCATTGTTATTTCTGTAAGACTATGTTACCATATGCTGGATTTTATTTTTCCCTTTGTTTGCAGTATAAATTCACGATTTTTATCTTATTGCACTTAGTTTCCTTTATACATTTTGCAGTAAGAAAATGTTGTTTTGATGTATAGTTTTGTAAAGCAGAAGTTGTTTGGTAGATATCATGCAGCTCCTTTTTGCACCTCAATCTCTAGCACTGTTAAGAGGCTGTTCTGCTCTTATTTAATTGAGCTACCCATTGCCTGAACAATGGCTGAGGTGTCTTGAATATGGGAATCAGCTTCAACTTTTTGACCTGTAATCATTTGTGCTGAGTTCAATTTCACATCTTCCTTCCAGAGAACACAAGTGACACCCTGGTCCTCTCAAACCTGGACAGAGACCCCCTTTCCTCAATGGTCTACATAACACCAGTTGGGTTCTCCTCAAATGCTCAAATGTATCCTGCCTCCCATGTCACATCTCATAAAGGGAGTGAAGAAATTCTTTCATATGACACCAAACATTGAAGAAATTGCTTTGGTTTTCCATCCAGTCCTGCACTATATTCAAGGGAAGCTTCACCACTTAACAGGCCATCAGAAAAGTACCCTACATACCTAGTCATCAAACTAACCTCCTCATAAGGACTGCACTAAATCAGGAGCCAGGACAGTGTCACACTGGAAATGAAAATATGGAATAAATAAATAAATCTAAGACAGACTTATCCAGTTTATGTTACAAGGATATGGAACAGTATCCCCTAAGAAATCTGAACTGCTGTGAAGTTGAAAAAACTGAAACCTCATTTCTTCAATACAATACACTCTACCTCCCTACACAATCATAATTTACTTGTCATTGCCTCTCTGTAATTCTCATAATTCATTCCCTAGTGTTTTTCCCAATCTTTGAGCATCTGATGCTTCTCAGCTAGGGTTGTGCAATGACAATCTCTGACATCCAGCAATTGATGTAACTTCATAATTTCTTAGCCATTGTTTCAATGTGGAGAATAAATAGACACTGCTGATTAAGCAATGGATCAGTCACCTCTCACATGATCACTTGCCCACACACCCTGTGGTCCATAGGCTTGTTAAAAGAAGTCCTTGAAGCTTCAAAGAATTCAGAATCTGTGATAATTTATGACTCATTTTGGTTTGTGACACCTCATGGCTGCCTTGAAGACCCTATGCTGATATCCTATCAAGCACAACGAGAACTCTGTGCCTGACTTACAAGAACCTTTAAGGCTGCATCTTGATATATTAGTCAAAAGACTTTTATCCCAACTATTTCTCAAATCACCTGACAACAGACAGCTGAAAGGTAATGACCATTACATAGCTGATTGCAATATGTAGGGTTAATCATAACAAGACTATTTAATCTGGAATGCCATCTCTGATATCTGAGATCAAAAGTCAACTTCACACTTATTTCAATTATCCTGCCTCAAAGGAACATTCAGCCTCTATGTACATGCTGCATAGTCTGTCATCAAACTCCTAATACCACCCTTTCGTTAAACATGAATCTATTTGACCATTACTAAGTGCTATAAAACTCGCATTGTTAAGGCTTTGTAAGCATTCATTTACTATCCAGATGTTCCAACTGATGTTTCAGAATGGCCACCACCCATCTCCACCAAAACTAAAAATCCAACTAGTAGCCTGCTAAGATCCTTGTACCTTATTCTGAACATGTTTGATCCAGTATGATGGCATTCACCTGTCAGCAAATAACTGGAAAAAGGACATTCAACTTCTTGTCCACTTCCCAGTGCATCATTAGCATTCTCCTGAAATATCCTACTAATTGTTGTGAGAAGCTTACAAACTCTGTCCAGAGCAAAAAAACATAAATGAATAAATAATTTGGCTGGGTAATAATTTGCCATATTGGTGATTGTGAGAAATTGGGCTGTTGGTTGACTGGGGTGTGAGCCCTGGTCAAGCAACAGTCACAATCCCTCGGAGGGTGAGCCACAAAAGTTACTAAATTAACATGTGCTTAACCCTGGGTAGCTTGGCTCAAAAAGCAGTCAGGCTTAATTTGGAGGCAATTTGTAAAGTATTTATGCAGCGCACAAACAGCAAAAAAAGTTACAACGCAACCCAAGATAAATACCCAACCAATTTAGAAATATAGAGTACATTTTAATAAATTATTTGATACCAAAATGACAAACAACCAATAAGTAGAATCAGAATTGTGAATTTTTAACGTTTAAGGTCAAAACAGCGCTTAAAAGATCAAAGTGCCAACCGCCGACATCTGGTTGTGCGAGACCGGGTCAAAGTCAAAAGTTAAGACCAACCACAATGGAGCCCGGTTCGCATACAAGAAGTGGGTTGGGCCAGGTCAGCACTTACCTTCAAACTTATAAAATTTTGAAAGAAAAATGTCTGATATGGTATTAGTTCAGTGGGGCAAGGCTGCAGGAGTGTCGGATGAGGGAGCATCATCGTCGGATGGCCGTGGATCAAAGCCACAGTGAGGATTTGTACCTTCGGAATTCGTTGCCAAAATGGAAGTCGAAAACCTCCAGTGGGATGAAGCAGAGGGTTGTAGCCGAAGACAGTTCTATGAGGTCGGGTACCCCTTTGGCGAAGGATCATTAAAAGGGGTTTGCTTCTGTGGAGAAGAAAGTAGTGAGAGAAGCTGTGAAGTCAATCCGAACTGCGATGCACCTGAGTCCGATAGACGAGCAGGTTGGTCCGGGTCTCTTCCTGGTTCTCAGAGCACTTTCTGCCCAAATTTTGTCTGTCTTCAGTTTTGGAAATTGGCCATCTGGGCACCTTTAGCACCACAACCAAGGGTCCAGGAGTGGAGTGAGACCTCTTGGAATTTCAGGACTCACTCAGGCTGGGTCCAGGTGCAGGTTCAAGATGGTAGGAGCCTGTTATGTCCCTATCACTCTGGACAGAAGGCCAGCCCCTGGAGTCACATCTGGTTGTCCTGGGTGCAGATGTAGATTTAGGGTTCATCAGCAGGGCAGGCCACTGAGGGTTCAAGGCAGACTCCTGGCAGCAAAGCAGTCCTTCCAGGTACAACAGCAGTCTAGCAGAATGCACAGCAGGTCGCAGCAGCAGGCAGACCTCTGAGAGTCCTTCTGCATGACCAGTAGTCAACTGAAGAGTGGGCCTGAAGGTACTATTTTTATATCCTAATGCCCTACTCATGGAAGGTGGGAGAAGTTTCTGGAAAGGTTCCTTGAAGTGCATGGAATTTCCTGACTCCCCAGCTCTGGCTCCAAGCGAGCTGCAGTGACAATAGAGTTGTTAGGCCTATTGTGAGAAGACAGTACACAGCCTACACAGCCTATGCAGGTGCAAGTGGGGCTGTGCTCAGCTCCGCCCTATAATAATCATCAGAAAAATCAGAACGAGAGAGAATTACACCTGTGTAGAAAAAGAAAATGTGACTTATCCAGGTCAAGATTTGTCCAAGAAAGCACAAAAACACAAGAGAAGACTGTGTGCTCGTTCTGATTTTTCTGATGATTATTGTAACATGAATGAATGAATATACTTTATTCGATTTCAATTCATAATAAAATCATAAAAGCCACAATAAAAACGTTCTTAAAAATATATCAGTACACACTACAAATTTGTCTATACACTATACAATATTATCTACACGGCTGCATTTTAATAAAACTCCCATCTATTATTTACACAAAATTTTCTGATGCATCCTTAGCGATTTGGATCGTAAATACGCATTATAAATTTATAAAATAGAGACCATTACCTAATAAGACTCTTTCTTTTTTCATTATACTTTTCAAAAGGCCACTCATGATCGTCACACAATAAACATTTTCCATTAATTGCAGATATAAGAAGGCCGGGCGACATTGCCTCCAGCCCCCTTGTCTTAACAAAGGCAGAATCCATCTAGCTCTTTCCTTTGAATATATTTTACAAAAGAGAATCACATGGATAGTTGACTGCTCTGAAATATCATCACACGGACAATGACACAATTTTCTTGACCAATCATTAACAGAGGGGAAACTAACCAGGCGGTGAAAACAGTCAAACCTAAACCGTGAAGAATCTATCATACCCTCCAATACACCAAACCAAATAAGGCTGGATACGATAGGTTGACAATGTTAAGTAATGCTGGATCACCATGCATTTATTCATCTCCTGTGCGGCTCTTAGGGACTCTAAGTGTGTCATACAGAGAAGTTTAAAATCTTTCCTAGATATAGAATTCATGGTTTCTGGAGCGTTATAAAAATCATAGCGATTAATATCCAATAAAAATTTCCTAATGTAATTCAACCATTTAATTCTACAGGCATAGTCCAATTTCATTGTATCCTTGATAATATCTCTATTCAATCCTGTAGAGGTAGATGTCCAAACTCGATACCATAATAATAAAGGTTGCATTCTAATCATATCCGTAATATATGGGATTCCCAATTCACTATGGCAATTAAAAACTGGTGAGCTCTGTGGAACCGCTAAAATAAATCTTAAAAAGTATTTTCAACTAGTTGAATTGCGGAGACATCGTAAAAACCCCAGATTCCTGCCCCAAACGTTGCAACACTCATGCACTTAGCCTGATAAATTTTGAGAAGAATCTCCGGGGGTCTTTTGCCCAATTTGTTTGCAAAGCTAACCACTGCCGCTATTGACCTCTTAAAAGGAGACTACTACTCTTAATCGCCGCTCCCCAGGAGCCAGTACGTTCAAACAAAACCCCCAGGTAAGAGAACGTACTGGTTGAGTCTATCCTATCTTTCCCAACTAACAGAGTTCTACCTTTACTTCTCCCCCGCCCACATGTCATAACAAATGTTTTTTTTACATTAAGTTTTAAGCCTCGATTGTCCATAAAACTAATATACGAGGCAAGTGTTCTCTGGAGACTCAGCTGCGTTCTGGCCATAAGGACCGCATCATCGGCGTAGAGAAGAGAGACTATCGGCTTATTGTTAACTCTAGGTGGATCTCTCGCCCCGGCCACCAGTTCCTCTTCTAAAGCGTTGGTATATAAAGAGAAGAGGAACGGGGCCAGGACGCAGCCTTGTCTCACACCCATCTCCACGCGGAAAGACGCCGTTGTGAGAAGTTGGCCTGGCATATGCTGTCCACTAATTATAGTGGGCACCTTGCACCAGTCCAAACAACCCCTTATTGGAGATAGGTTAAAGACAACCTTATTGAAAGCTATCCTAGTGGTAGCTATGGAGAGCAGCCTTCAGGCTAAGTCTTGAAGGAATGTAAAGCAGCTTGTTTTACCAGTCTATAATCTCTTGAGTGATCAAATGAAAGAGCACCACACCAGGTATATATTCAAAATATATGTATTTATTGCTAAACACACCCCTCTAGTCTCTTTATGAGGCTAGAGTTCAAAGTACACAAGTTATAAGTTATTTAAACACAGTAATAGCACAAATACACGTTTGGGCCCTAGGGGCGTACCAAACCATATACCAATAAAGTGGTATAAGAACCACGACTGAACTAGACACTAGGCCTAGAACCTCTAGAAGTGCTTGGGCCACAAGGAACCACCCAAGGTAGTGACACAGGGGACCCACGGGGGACGCGTGCAGTGTAAATACACAACCGCGATACGCCGTTAACTTCTATGGAGAAAGTCGCGATCAGGAAATTAAAGAAAAGGGACACTTAAAGGAGGACTTGGAGCAAACCCTTTGAGAACTAGGTCGTTCTAGAGTCTCTACCCACGGGAGCACCGGAGTACTCGTGTTACCTCACCCAGGGAAGCCGGGTGCATAGGTGCCTTTTCGGGGTCGGGTTTCGTCGTCGATTTGAATGGCGATCTGCTGCAAAGTGCTGCTGGCGACCAAGTGGAAAGTGTCCGTGTGGATCCAAGAGTGGATCGGAGATCTGAAGAACCTGAAAGCAGAGGGGACAGAGTCTGGGTCACTAGCCAGTGACCAGGAAGGTGATGGACAGATGCCCACCGATGTCGAGTGCTTCAGGTGCGTTGACGGTCGTCTTGACTCTTCAGCCACGAGGTCCAGGAGGTGTTGTTGGCGACCAGGAGCAGGATTCCGGCTGGTACACGATGTTTGTCGAGTGCTGAGGTGTCGGCGACCGGATTGGACCCAACAAGCCTTGGCAACGGCAAGTCTCGATGAAGATGAAGATCGTCGATGGTGCAGACCAGCAAGGTCTGGGGAACTCACCCAGTGAGGGTAAGTGAGGGCAGGCCTGGAGCAATCAGGGTGCCCAAGAAGAAAAGGATTGGCCTTCGTGAAGGGCTACTAGCCAACGGGCTAGCGACCGCGAAGGAGCCTCGAGACGTCGCACGTGGATCTGGCTCACAGGACACTTGTGGATTGGAGGCCAGTGATCTTCGGTGCAGTTGGTGCTGGAGGCTAGGGCTACTCGGAGCCCAAAGCACGACTTCGTGGGAGACCCAGAAGAGGATGCACTTGTCCAGGGGTCACGGTCTCACGTTACCCACGATAGCTACGGGCCTCAGCTTTGCTGGGGACTCAGGGTAGACTCGGGAAGTCTGAGAATCCACCTCTGGTGATGCGAAGACTTCGGTGTCCGACGGGAGCTTCAGAAATGCAGACCGGACAGATGCGTCTTTGGTGCCTGCCAAGCAGGGAGTCACTCCTTGACCCCAAGGGAGATTCTTCTGTCCTCTAGTCTTGAGTAGAGCGTTGAAGGTCCAGGATTCTGTTTCAGAGTTTCGTCCAGGGATAATCTAAAGTCCTAAGGACTGGGTTCCTATACTTATACCAAGTTTAGTGGTTGGACTACTCTGTGGCCCCACCTATGGGTGGGTCAGGGCAGAGGGGTGGCTACACCCCTTTCTCTTTGTCCAGTTTGCGCCAAAGCAGGGGCTGCCAGCCCCTGATCCAGTTTGAACTGGGGTATGCACAGGGACACCAAATGTGCCCCCAGTGCAGGACTTCAAAGCACCCGAAAGTGCTCCCGCCCAGCCCCAATACACATTATCCTGTCTGGGGAGGTGGTCACACCTCCCTGGGACAGGAAACCTATTGTCCAGGCCTCCCCTGTCGGAGTTTCGTCCAGCAGCAGGAGACCAGACTCGTGTCTGTGGCAGCAGCATCCATTTTGTGATGCCAGGGCTTTAGAAAGAAGTTACCGGGCTAGCCAGAGTTAACATGTCTTTCCCTCTAGAAGGGTGGAATGCTACCCCCGCCGCCAGAATTGGTGGGGGGTAGTATTCCAAGATGTTTGACACCAAACACGACATGTTTAGGTGCAGCCATTCCAAAGTTAGCATTTAACGCGAGGTTATAATGCGCTTAAGAGTATATGGTCAGGCTGCACTACAAACAGCATCAGAGAAGGGTCTCCGAATGCTGCAGAGGGGCCCTGCTCATGCAGGGGCACCCTCTCACATAGGAACCATGCACTCTGCCTTCAGGATTGACAAGGCCTGCCATAGGAGTGACTTATAGGTTTATATGTGTGTATGTATTTAGTGATATAGGTAACCTATATCACGGTAAGGAGTGCATGCACCACCTTACCCAGGCTGCAGTAGCAGACCTGTGGTGTCAGTTTGGGTGGCCTTCCAGGGGTGGCATAATACATGCTGCAGCCCCTGGTAGGCCTCTGAGGTACCTATGCCCTTGGTACATAGTATACCATATACTAGGGACTTATAAGGGCACTCCAGATTCCAATCAGAGATGTGCCTAAGGCACATGGAAACCATTTTAGAGAGGAAGCAGCTAGGCTGGGGTTCTGATTAGCAGGGCCCCAGCCAGACTAATGTCGAAAAACAGTGAAGCATCAGCAAAAGGTGGGGGTACCCATGTGAAGCAGATCCTACTCTCCTACACAACCCCCCCAAACGTAGGGACATTAAACTAACCTTGCCCAGTTAAGTCTTCATGTTCTAAGTGGAAGTACCTAGAGAGTCCATCTGCATTGGCATGGTTACTCCCAGGTCTATGTTCCACTGTAAAGTCCATCCTCTGTAGGGAAATGGACCACCTAAGCAGTTTGGGGTTTTCACCCTTTATTTGTTTTAGCCATAAGAGGGGCTTATGGTCTGTCTGAACCAGGAAATGGGTACCAAACAAGTATGGCCTCAACTTCTTCAGAGCCCAGACCACAGCAAAGGCCTCCCTCTCTATGGCTGACCAACGTTTCTCTCTAGGGGTCAGCCTTCTGCTAATGAAAGCTACTGGCTGATCCTGACCTTCTTCATTCAATTGTGACAGTACAGCCCCTACCCCCAATTCAGATGCATCAGTTTGAACAATGAACTTCTTGGAGTAATCAGGACTCTGTAGAATGGGAGCAGTGCACATGGCCTGCTTCAGGTCATCAAATGCCTTTTGACAGCTAACTGTCCACTGAACCTTTTGGGCATTTTCTTAGAAGTTAAGTCATTCAGGGGTGTCACTATTGATCCATACCCCTTGACAAATCTCCTATAGTACCCAGTCAGGCCTAAGAAGGCTCTCACCTGAGTCTGGGTAGTGGGAGCAGTCCAGTCCATGATAGTCTGGATCTTGCTCTGCAAAGGTTGAACCTGGCCTCCACCCACAAGGTGGCCCAGGTACACAACCTGACTCTGCCCTATCTGGCACTTAGTGGCCTTGATAGTCAGGCCTGCCTTTTGCAGGGCCTGTAAAACATTCCTGAGGTGGACCAGGTGATCCTCCCAGGTGGAGCTAAAGACAGCAATATCATCTAGATATGCTGCACTATAGGCTTCCAGACCTGTGAGAACTGTATTCACCAACCTCTGGAAAGTGGCAGGTGCATTCTTCAGACCAAAGGGCATCACCACAAATTGATAATGCCCACTAGGGGTTGAGAATGCTGTTTTGGGCTTTGCAGTATCACCTAGTCTGATCTGCCAGTAGCCAGCTGTCAAGTCAAATGTGCTGAGATATTTGGCTGAGGCCAAAGTATCTATGAGCTCATCTGCCCTTGGTATTGGATGGGCATCAGTCCTAGTGACTGCATTGAGACCCCTGTAGTCCACACAAAACCTCATCTCTCTTTTTCCACCACTGGTGTGAGGTTTTGGCACAAGGACCACTGGACTAGCCCAAGGGCTATCTGAGGGTTCAATAACTCCCAATTCCAACATTTTCTGGACTTCAGTCCTGATACAGTCCCTGACATGGTCAGGTTGCCTATAAATCTTATTTTTAATAGGCAGACTGTCCCCAGTGTCCACTTCATGAGTGCACCAGGTGGTCTGACTGGGTGTCAGTGAAAACATGTGTCTAAACTGATTGAGCACCTGTCTACAATCAGTTTGTTGCTGGGTAGTGAGGCTGCCTGCCAAGGCTACACCATCTACTGACCCATCGTCAGGGTTCTGTGAGAGCAGGTCAGGGAGTGGGTCACTCTCTTCCTCCTGCCCTTCATCAGTAGCCATGAGCAAGCCCATGTCTGCCCTGTCCACATATGGTTTTAACCTGTTGACATGGAGAACCCTGTGGGGACTCCTGGGTGTTCCTAGGTCTACTAAGTAGGTAACCTCACCCTTCTGCTCAACAATAGTGTGGGGTCCACTCCATTTGTCTTGGAGAGCTGCTGGGGCCACTGGCTCCAACACCCACACCTTCTGTCCTGGCTGGTAAACAGTCAGAACAGCCTTTGGTCATGCCAGGCCTTTTGAAGTTCCTGGCTAGCCTCAAGGTTTTTGGTTGCCTTTTTCATATACTCAGCCATCCGGGAGTGGAGACCAAGTACATAGTCCACTATGTCTTGCTTTGGGGGCTTGAGAGGTAACTCCCATCCTTCCTTCACCAAGCACAGTGGACCCCTGACAGGGTGGCCAAACAGAAGTTCAAAAGGGCTGTAACCAACCCCCTTCTGAGGCACCTCCCTATATGCAAATAAAAGGCAGGGCAAGAGTATGTCCCATCTTCGCCTAAGCTTTTCTGGGAGCCCTTTAATCATGCCCTTCAAGGTTTTGTTGAATCTCTCAACTAAACCATTGCATTGTGGGTGATAGGGTGTGGTGAACTTATAAGTCACTCCACACTCCTTCCACATTGCTTTTAAGTACCCAGACATGAAGTTAGCACCCCTGTCTGATACTACCTCCTTAGGAAAGCCCACTCTTGAGAAAATTCCCAGGAGGGCCCTTGCCACCACAGGTGCTGTAGTGGTCCTGAGGGGAATAGCTTCTGGGTAACTGGTGGCATGATCCACTACCACCAGGATAAACCTGTGCCCAGATGCTGTTTGGGGATCCATGGGACCAACAATGTCAATCCCTACCCTTTCAAAGGGCACCCCCACCACAGGTAGTGGTATCAGGGGGCCTTTGTAGTGCCACGTGCCTTGCCACTGGCCTGGCAGGTTACACAGGAGCGACAAAACTCCTTGGTGTCTTCAGACATGTGGGGCCAGTGAAAGTGAGGGACAATTCTGTCCCAAGTCTTGTTCTGGCCCAGGTGACCTGCCAAGGGAATATCATGGGCTAGGGTCAATAGGAAGCCCCTGAACTTCAGAGGTATAACCAACCTCCTGGTAGCATCAGGCTTGGGGTCTCTACTCTCTGAGTACAGGAGTCCATCATCCCAATACACTGTATGGGGACCACTAGCTTTCCCAGCAGCCTCAGCAGCAGCTTGCTGTCTGAGGGGTTCAAGGGAGGGGCAGCTCTGCTGCTCCTGGCTCAGATCTGCCCTGGAAGGTACCCCTGTCCCCAAGAACTCAACCTGGTCAGGTTCAAGTTCCTCTGGGACAGTTCCTTCTTCAGGACTGAGATCATCCCCCTCAAGGGACTGATCTTCTTCCTGAGCCAAGGGGGAAGGCACTGCCTTAACCCTACTACTCCTCCTCTTGGAAGGCACTTGGTCCATTATTCCAGAATCCAAGGCCTGTTCAGTGCTAGACATTTTGGCTTGTGACCTGGTCACAGCAAACACATCTGCAGGGATCCCCAGCATTTCTGCATGGGTCCTGAGCTCCACTTCTGCCCAATTAGAAGTCTCTAAGTCATTGCCAAGCAAGCATTCGACTGGTAGGTTTGCACTCACCACAACCTTCTTAAGGCCAGTTACCCCTCCCCAGGAGAAGTTAACAACTGCCAGAGTATGGTCTGTTCTGACGTTGCTAGCATTGGTCACTTGGTACATCTCACCAAGTATAACTTGCCCAGGATTCACAAGGTCTTGTGTCACCATTGTGACACTTGCCCCTGTGTCCCTAAATGCCAAAGCCTCTCGTCCATTGATTAAAGGCTGTTGTCTGTACTTGCCCAGATTACTGGGACTCACAGAGGAGGTCACATCCATGCCTCCATCACAGACTAACACAGCCTGAGTTAGTTCTTTGACTAGGTCAGAGCCCAACTCAGTACCCAGGGTGAACCCTACTAAACCCTTGGCTGGAGCACTCCCACCAACTGTAACTGTACTAGGGGGAACAGGTGCCTTAGGGGCATTGGTGGGTGCTGGACTTGAGTCTTTGGACTTGGTGCAATCACTGGTCCAGTGGGTCTTTTGCTTACAGACCTTGCACCATGGTTTTCTTTGGCCTTTCCCTTTTGTAGACTGTGAATCCCCACCTGAAGAAGATTTTTGGGGGCCTGATGAAGACTTTTGATCTTTACCCTTCTCCCCACCCTTTTCAGAGTTCTTAGCATCTTGCTTCTTAGTGTCCCCACCTTGGTTCTGTACTTTCTGCTTCACCCTGGTTCTGACCCATTTGTCTGCCTTCTTTCCCAATTCTTGGGGAGAGGTCAGATCAGAGTATACCAGGTATTGATGCAACAGCTGATTTTGACAGTTATTAAGAATCTGCTCCCTCATTATCAGATTGTACAATCCAGAGAAGTCACACACCTTACTGCCCATCAACCAGCCTTCCAGAGCCTTGGCAGAACAATCCACATAGTCTACCCAGTCTTGAGTCTGTGCTTTTGGGTATCTCTGAACTTCAACCTGTACTGTTCAGTGGTTAGGCCAAACCCATCAATAAGAGCACCCCTCAAGACCTTGTAATTATCAGCATCCTCCTCTCTAACAGTGAGGAGCTTATCTCTACCTTTGTCTGCAAAGGAGAGCCACAAGATTGCTGCCCACTGCTCCTGAGGGACCTTCTGTACTTTACAGGCCCTCTCTAGAGCAGTTATCCACTTGTGGATGTCATCCCCACTCTGGTAGGGAGGGACAATCTTGCTCAGGTTCCTATGGTCATAGGACCTTTCCCTATCTCTAGGGACATGGCTGCCACCATGGCACTCTAGTCCCAACTTTCTTTTCTATCTAAAGAGATCTAGGGACTCCCTGTCTAAGGCTACTTGCTTCCTTCTGAGTTCAAGCTGAGCTTCCTCATACTGAATCAGCCTCTTTCTCCTCTCATGAGAGGATTCCCTCCTAAGAGATGAGACAGAGCTCCCTATTGAGGTGCCAGAGTGGTTAGACTCCTGAGAAGGAGATCTAGACTTTCTGGGCACACTCATAATCCTTCCTGGGGGACAAAGAGGGTGTCACTCTGATCATCCTCTTCATATTCCACAGGAGGGATTGGGTTATCCAGGTCAGGGTCATTGTCACCCTCCTGGCCAGTTTCAGAGGGGGGGCTGGGGGTATTGTTACCCCTGGCCCCTTCCTCTTCTTCTGCCCCACCCTCTGCTCCTACTCCTTCAGTCCCCAAGGGCTTACTAAGGTCATAAGCTACCAACAACTCTTTAAGGTGTTGGGTGGTGGGACTTTGGCCTGTCCTCAATTTCCTCAAGTTACATAAAGCTCTTAATTCCAAGAATGGGAGTGTATCATACTTGGAGGGAAGAAGCCCAGTGGCTTCTGGTAAGGATTCTCTAGATCCTACCTTTAGAGACATTACTAGTGTGGTGTATGCACTACCTACTCTAGTGTGGCCTACTAAACTCTCTTGAGTTGTAGAAAGGGTGTGCTATCCCTTAACACACAACTCTAAGTTCAGTAGAACTTACTGTATTCTAAGCTTAAATTATATGTACCTTAGGTACCTTTAGTGGTTTTCAGTTGATCAATTCAATTGAGATTATCTGGTAAAACAATAGCAAGCTGGAATCCCACACGCTGCACACCAATGTGAGAAGTTGGCCTGGCATATGCTGTCCACTAATTATAGTGGGCACCTTGCACCAGTCCAAACAACCCCTTATTGGAGATAGGTTAAAGACAACCTTATTGAAAGCTATCCTAGTGGTAGCTATGGAGAGCAGCCTTCAGGCTAAGTCTTGAAGGAATGTAAAGCAGCTTGTTTTACCAGTCTATAATCTCTTGAGTGATCAAATGAAAGAGCACCACACCAGGTATATATTCAAAATATATGTATTTATTGCTAAACACACCCCTCTAGTCTCTTTATGAGGCTAGAGTTCGAAGTACACAAGTTATAAGTTATTTAAACACAGTAATAGCACAAATACACGTTTGGGCCCTAGGGGCGTACCAAACCATATACCAATAAAGTGGTATAAGAACCACGACTGAACTAGACACTAGGCCTAGAGCCTCTAGAAGTGCTTGGGCCACAAGGAACCACCCAAGGTAGTGACACAGGGGACCCACGGGGGACGCGTGGAGTGTAAATACACAACCGCGATACGCCGTTAACTTCTATGGAGAAAGTCACGATCAGGAAATTAAAGAAAAGGGACACTTAAAGGAGGACTTGGAGCAAACCCTTTGAGAACTAGGTCGTTCTAGAGTCTCTACCCACAGGAGCACCGGAGTACTCGTGTTACCTCACCCAGGGAAGCCGGGTGCATAGGTGCCTTTTCGGGGTCGGGTTTCGTCGTCGATTTGAATGGCGATCTGCTGCAAAGTGCTGCTGGCGACCAAGTGGAAAGTGTCCGGGTGGATCCAAGAGTGGATCGGAGATCTGAAGAACCTGAAAGCAGAGGGGACAGAGTCTGGGTCACTAGCCAGTGACCAGGAAGGCGATGGACAGATGCCCACCGATGTCGAGTGCTTCAGGTGCGTTGACAGTCGTCTTGACTCTTCA
Source organism: Calotriton arnoldi (assembly GCA_963921515.1). Classification (NCBI taxonomy): domain Eukaryota; kingdom Metazoa; phylum Chordata; class Amphibia; order Caudata; family Salamandridae; genus Calotriton; species Calotriton arnoldi. Next base: position 26,760 of record CAWUFW010022776.1, on the reverse strand, counting down.
GCCACGAAGTCCAGGAGGCATTGTCGGCAACCAGGAGCAGGATTCGGGCTGGCACACGATGTCTGTCGAGTGCTGAGGTATCGGCAACCGGATTGGACCCAACAAGCCTTGGCAACGGCAAGTCTCAATGAAGATGAAGATTGTCGATGGTGCAGACCAGCAAGGTCTGGGGAACTCACCCAGCAAGGGTAAGTGAGGGCAGACCTGGAGCAACCAGGGTGCCCAAGAAGAAAAGGATTGGCCTTCGTGAAGGGCTACTAGCCAACGGGCTTGCGACCGCAAAGGAGCCTCGAGATGTCGCACGTGGATCTGGCTCACAGGACACTCGTGGAGTGGAGGCCAGTGATCTTCGGTGCAGTTGGTGCTGGAGGCTAGGGCTACTTGGAGCCCAAAGCACGACTTCGTGGGAGACCCAGAAGTGGATGCACTTGCAAATGTGCTGAGTGTCCAGGGGTCATGGTCTCACGTTACCCACGATAGCTACGGGCCTCAGCTTTGCTGGGGACTCAGGGTAGCCTTGGGGAAGTCTGAGAATCTACCTCTGGTGATGCGAAGACTTCGGCGTCCGACGGGAGCTTCAGAAATGCAGACCAGACAGATGCATCTTTGGTGCCTGCCAAGCAGGGGAGTCACTCCTTGACCTCAAGGGAGATTCTTCTGTCCTCTAGTCTTGAGTAGAGCGTTGAAGGTCCAGGATTCTGTTTCAGAGTTTCGTCCAGGGATAATCTAAAGTCCTAAGGACTGGGTTCCTATACTTATACCAAGTTTAGGGGTTGGACTACTCTGTGGCCCCACTTATGGGTGGGTCAGGGCAGAGGGGTGGCTACACCCCTTTCCCTTTGTCCAGTTTGCGCCAAAGCAGGGGCTGCAAGCCCCTGATCCGGTTTGAACTGGGGTATGCACAGGGACACCAAATGTGCCCCCAGTGCAGGACTTCAAAGCACCCGAAAGTGCTCCCGCCCAGCCCCAATACACATTATCCTGTCTGGGGAGGTGGTCACACCTCCCTGGGACAGGAAACCTATTGTCCAGGCCTCCCCTGCCGGAGTTTCGTCCAGCAGCAGGAGGCCAGACTCGTGTCTGTGGCAGCAGCATCCATTTTGTGATGCCAGGGCTTTAGAAAGAAGTTACCGGGCTAGCCAGAGTTAACATGTCTTTCCCTCTAGAAGGGTGGAATGCTACCCCGCCGCCAGAATTGGCGGGGGTAGTATTCCAAGATGTTTGACACCAAACACGACATGTTTAGGTGCAGCCATTCCAAAGTTAGCATTTAACGCGAGGTTATAATGCGCTTAAGAGTATATGGTCAGGCTGCACTACAAACAGCATCAGAGAAGGGTCTCCGAACGCTGCAGAGGGGCCCTGCTCATGCAGGGGCACCCTCTCACACAGGAACCATGCACTCTGCCTTCAGGATTGACAAGGCCTGCCATAGGAGTGACTTATAGGTTTATATGTGTGTATGTATTTAGTGATATAGGTAACCTATATCACGGTAAGGGGTGCATGCACCACCTTACCCAGGCTGCAGTAGCAGACCTGTGGTGTCAGTTTGGGTGGCCTTCCAGGGGTGGCATAATACATGCTGCAGCCCCTGGTAGGCCTCTGAGGTACCTATGCCCTTGGTACATAGTATACCATATACTAGGGACTTATAAGGGCACTCCAGATTCCAATCAGAGATGTGCCTAAGGCACATGGAAACCATTTTAGAGAGGAAGCAGCTAGGCTGGGGTTCTGATTAGCAGGGCCCCAGCCAGACTAATGTCGAAAAACAGTGAAGCATCAGCAAAAAGTGGGGGTACCCATGTGAAGCAGATCCTACTCTCCTACAGCAGTACATTCTCCACTTAACCCGTATCTCACCTTTGCTCTGGCCCCCGAATATAATTGTATTAAAAATTGTACAATTGTTGGGTGAACTTTTAAATCCGTCAGAATTTTCCACAGTCTAGCATGATTGACACAATCAAATGCGGCCGTGAGGTCTACGAAGGCCACGTAAAACTTGCCTTCCTTCGCTTGTGTATATTTCCCCATTAGGAGGCTCAGATTTAAAACCTGCTCGTTAGTCCCCAACCCCTGTCTAAAACCGTATTGGACCGCACTCAAAATGTTATTATCCTCTGCCCACATTTGTAATCTATTTAAAACAATCCTGCCTGCCACCTTCACCAAAGCGTCTAAAAGCGATATTGGTCGGTAGCAGGCAGGATTGTTCCGATCCCCTTTTTAAAAATCGGTATGATCACTGATTCCGACCAAGACCTAATAAAACCCCTTGCACAACAAGCTTCTAAAACCCGAGTTAACAATGGGGACCATAATGTTGGGATCGATTTAAATAGGTCCATCGGGACCCCATCGGGACCTGGTGCCTTACCTCCTTTACTGGCATTAATGGCCACTAACACCTCCTCATGCGTAATATGCATCTCCATAGGCCGAAAGCCACCAACTTCTTCCCAATAATCAGGGTCAGGGTCCAAAGAGCTTCCTGCCTTCTCCTTACAGCTGTATACATTAGAAAAGAAATCAATCCATGATTTTTCGTCGATTGCAACCTCAATTCTGGCTCCATCGTTATTAGAAAAGAACGGAGCGTTGACTGCCTGCCAGAATGAGATACAATCCTTACTTAAGGATGCTTCATAAAGAGTATCCCATGCTAAATCTTTAAGTTCTTTCTTTCTTACTTTCCTGGCAAGATTATAAGCCCTCCTACTTTCTCTAATCTCTTGCTGATCTCTCACAGGTCTATGGAGAGCTTTTTTAGCCTTGTATAGGTCTTGGTACAGTTAGAATCAAACCAACCATTTTCCTTGGTAGGGGATCCCTTATTCTGTGCTATAAGCAAGTTTTGGACCACAGTAGTGATATTGGCAAATGCACGCAAGGTGTCAACATACGCAGAATTCTCTTGTAAACATACTAAGATGTTATCGTATGCATTGGTAATAATCTGCTTATTGAGCACCTCTGGTTCCTTACTACCCCAACGCACAGAGTATCCATTTTGGCGGCCTAAGGCAATATTTTGGATCCATGCCAGACTATTTTTATTAGAATGGGAACCCCATTTAGGGGGGGTTATAGTAAGACTTATGGGCAGGTGATCGCTCAACACATTGTAATGAGTTTTAAATTTATCAATCCAAGTGGCGTAGCGATTAGGAACGATTATAAAATCGATAATAGATTCACAGCCTCTACCAATGAATGTATAATCAAAATCCACCGGTGGGGAACATAACAAGTTCGCAAAACCCAGATCATATGAGGCCATTATATCGTTAAACTTCTCACCCCTATCGGTATGAGCAAAATGAGTTATCGGTTCGTTCTCTGCATTTACTACCCCACACTGCCCGGATTCGGCTTGAGTGCATATATTTACATTAAAATCACCTCCCCAAATCGTGATCACATCAAGGCCTTTTAAGGCCCCTAATTTGTCCATTTCCTCACTAAAAGACTTCAGAATCACACCTAGTTGATCTTTCTCCGTATTGTTGTAAAAATTAACTATGGACACTACTATATTACAGGTCAAATAGATAATGACAAATTGATAGAAAGTTGTACTTTTACCAGTTTCAATTCTTAAAACCCTCAATAAATTTGAGATATAAACACATATCCCTCCTTTATGTCTGCCATGGATTGACCGTATTGCTGGCGTATGGTACGTCTTGTACCCATCAATATTGACCTCATCCAACAGCCAGGTCTCCTGAAAACATAGGATATTAAAGCTGCGGATGAAGTCTATCCAGATGGGATTATTCAGCTTAGATTGCAAACCTGCGATGTTCCAAAAAAGCACTGCAATATCCATAGATGCACTATCAATCGGATTAATGTTGTCCAAGCTTTTCAAGGGCTGCCCCATAGCCTCCATCCTCCTAGGGCTGCTAAATATACCTTCATCACTATTTCCAGTGATCGGGGATCCGTCCATTCCCAACCCTCCATTCAATATCTCACTCTGATCAATAAAGGATTCCGTGGAGTGAGGGGTTGCAATTCTCTCCTGGATAATTTGGGGTATTAATCTTTCCTCATCAGAACATTGATCAATGGTGACCAGAAGTCAATCGTTCTCATCTAGAGATTGGAGGGGCCCAAATCTATTTGACACCTCTAAGTTATAGGTTGAATGAACAGTTGGATGGATAAAAGGATGCGGATTTAAATATCCATTAGTTGTACTTGGCTGATAAAAATAACCCAGAGGGAGAACTTGTATACCTGTCGCCATATTATTAGTTTTATTACTTCTAAAAAGAATTTCTCGAACCAGTAGGGGATTCCCCAAAGAAAGAACAACACAGTCCCCTGGAAAAACTTTCCTACTTGTACCCATCCAAGCGACACGTCTTACCATCTTGAAAGCAAGAAACATCTCTCTGGTTAAGCCCACTCTTTGCCCCAAACAATGAATAACACAATTCCTCAGGGCTATCCATGATTCGTTACTCCCATCAGAATAAGGAGGCACATTGGTCAAGACGACTGTATAGGGTGTAGCAGCAGGGGGTAAATTTAAAATCTGCGGTCGAAACGGATACTCAAGCTTGTTTATAGTGTGTGGCCTTGGGCTAGGGCATAGATCTTTCACCAAAAGTCCACCTTGCTGTTCTAATGGTCTTCCTTTAGCTGCCTCACTTGGAGCCACTTCCTTTGGCATCAATATACTTCTTTGAGTTCCATTAGAACTCTTGGGTCCTGAAACACCAAGCTTCCTGGCCCTCTCAACAGTCTGACTAGCAGGACTAATTAAGGTAGCTGATAAAGACTGATTAGAAGACTTTAAAACACTACCCTCTCTATCATCATTTATCTGGGTAATGTTCACTTCCTTTACATAATTCACCTGCTGGTTCTTTATGATATTTTCCAACCCCGCTTCTATTTTACTTAATCTTGCCTCTAAAGTGCCAATCGATTGTCTGATATACTTAGTAAGATCAGTTATCAAACTTACTATCCAGTTACTTTCAATAGAAGGGGGGGCATTACTCTTACTTTTATTACGTGTGACCAAGTCTTTGTCTTTACCTTTGCCTTTATAATTTAACAGGATACCTGTCCCCTGCTGTTTATCGGCTTTAGTCTTATTTATGGGGGGTACTGAGGAGGCCTGATGGATAATTGGCAACAAATTTCCAGGTAATTCCTTCACTTTGGAGTTACAAGATCTTTTAGGCGGAGGGAGTAGCTCTGGGTCTGGATCGCTAAGTGATAACTCATCTCTATTAGACTGGATGCAACCATTTAGGGGCTCCTCAACCGCATTAATTACGGTAACAGCATCCATACTCTCATTTTGCTGTAGGTCAGTAGTTTTACTAATTATTATGGCACCCTGTGTATATCCTTAGATAGAGACTCCTCAACGGTGGATATCTGCTTTTCAAGAGCTCCAACCGCCCCCGTGAGATATTTCAACAGGGTCATATTAGCATCTTTTGGTTTACTTATTGATTGCACTGTTTGCCCAGAGTTCATTGTACGTAGCTTCCTTTTGCCCATATCTACAAAAACTCAGCAGCTAGGGAACTGCAGAATACACCAGCCCTTATACCCTGTATATCTCTAACCTATATACGTTCCCCTCTTCTTCTCAACAACAATTCTATAACAAAATCAATTAAATTCCTTATATGAACCCTCTTTCTTATAATACAATGTTATACGACAAATGTCTAAATACAATTGTTTGAAATATCATTAATCTTACTCTTGTCCCATCCGATAGATTTAAAAAATAGGGGCCAGCCCAACCCAGCCTCCTTCAGTCTCAGACGCAATGGGAGAGGCTGTGCTTTATAGCGGAAAAAAGCGCCTCCCCCTCACCAGCGGAAACAAAGGAGGCAGTACAAAGTCCCCTATAACACCCTGGGACTCATAGCCCCACCAGGGTGGATGGCGGCACCAAAGGTCTCAGACGAGCGTTCCAACAATTGGAATTAAGAAAGGTCACTCTGGGCTTAGGCTCCCACCAGAGTATACAGGGAGAAATCGGAAGAAAAACGAACACACTGCCCCCTTCAGTTCCAGCGCATACAGTTACTCAGATGTATAAACTTACGTGTCCCTGTTCTCTGTATTAGGTGGAGGGGTCTTCTTCAGGGCGCTTAGATAAAGTAGATGGCAAATGACAGAATTATAGCCCAGCCCGGCCTCTATCGGTCTATGACGGGCTAAGACGGGCCCGTCTTGGCCCGGTCTTCGCCCGGGCCGAGCCCGCGCGCGTCCCGCGTCGCGGGACTGCCGCCGATGTTTTAAAGCCCTCCGGGGACCGGATATAAAGTGCTGAGTGCTTTTGGCCCAGGGACACGGGCGAAAGTGCAAGAGTCCTTGGATGCGATCTCCCCCGTCGCGGGACCGCCGCCGTTGTTTTAAAGCCCCTCCGGGGACCGGATATAAAGTGCTGAGTGCTTTTGGCCCAGGGACACGGGCGAAAGTGCAAGAGTCCTTGGATGCGATCTCCCGCGTCGCGGGACCGCCGCCGATGTTTTAAAGCCCCTCCGGGGACCGGATATAAAGTGCTGAGGGCTTTTGGCCCAGGGACACGGGCGAAAGTGCAAGAGTCCTTGGATGCGATCTCCGCGTCGCGGAACCGCCGCCGATGTTTTAAAGCCCCTCCGGGGACCGGATATAAAGTGCTGAGTGCTTTTGGCCCAGGGACACGGGCGAAAGTGCAAGAGTCCTTGGATGCGATCTCCCGCGTCGCGGGACCGCCGCCGATGTTTTAAAGCCCCTCCGGGGACCGGATATAAAGTGCTGAGGGCTTTTGGCCCAGGGACACGGGCGAAAGTGCAAGAGTCCTTGGATGCGATCTCCCGCGTCGCGGGACCGCCGCCGATGTTTTAAAGCCCCTCCGGGGACCGGATATAAAGTGCTGAGTGCTTTTGGCCCAGGGACACAGGCGAAAGTGCAAGAGTCCTTGGATGCGATCTCCCGCATCGCGGGACCGCCGCCGATGTTTTAAAGCCCCTCCGGGGACCGGATATAAAGTGCTGAGTGCTGTTGGCCCAGGGACACGGGTGAAAGTGCAAGAGTCCTTGGATGCGATCTCCCGCGTCGCGGGACCGCCGCCGATGTTTTAAAGCCCCTCCGGGGACCGGATATAAAGTGCTGAGTGCTTTTGGCCCAGGGACACGGGCGAAAGTGCAAGAGTCCTTGGATGCGATGTAACATATTAATTGTTCTATTTACATAGGGGTCATCCAAACCTTGAATTTTATGTCCTGAAGATGGTCTAGCTGATTTGTACAACATAGACCAAAACGTCGACAATCACACCTACTTCTATGCAAAACTGTTGTTTTCAAGGAATTGTTGTCGTTTTATTCAGTCACATATCCTTACTATACTCACTGTAAGAGGTGTCCACATTAGTGACAAAGAGGTGTTTGTAATATCAAATGATTTGTAAACCTCAGTTACTTTGTGTAGTTTTATTTAGACATTTGTATTAGCTTTTTTGTGCCCTTTAAAAAAGGTTTATTTCATTATAAACTGAATTTCATAAAAACAATTACACCTGTGCAAGATATTTTTCTTACCGATTGATTCTAGTACAAATGATTTAAATTGAATTTCATAATCATTTCATACAAGTGACTGCTCAGAACTTGTCAAAAATATCAGTATGCTAAATGTTTAAACAGTGTGTGCTGTAATAAATCCCTTGTAGGTACTTTTTACCTGTTACTATACTGACCGCCCAAGCCTCCAAGGGTTTATTGGGTTTCCCACTTTTTCTTACACTAACTTTCTAAAAGTGGCATTTTCACAATTGTAATGACAAATCTTACTTTACCATTAAAGAGGGATTATCATTACAATTCCATAGGTACCGAATATGAAATATCTACATCGTCTCAATTAGGAATTAAAGCTTATTAAATGTAACCAGGAATCCCCCATGTTATCCTATGGGAGTGGTAGGCCTCACAGTAGTGAAAAACGAATTTGGGAGTTTTTCACTACCAGGACAAGTAAAACTTAAAAGTACATGTTCAACCTTTCAGTTACACAGCACCCTGTCCTATGGGCTACCTAGATGTACCTTAGGGGTGACTTATATGTACTAATAGGAGAGTTTAAGGCTTTGCAAGAGGATTTCATTACCAAGTCGACATGGCAGTGAGACACTGCAGTCAAGCTGCAATGGTAGGCCTGGGGAAAGATTTAGGGGCATATTCACAAGGAGCCATCGCCAAATTAACGGCACATTATCGCAGCCAAAGTCGTGATAAATTTACCTGCCCATTCACAAGCCGGTGTTAAGAGCCCACAGCACCAGTTTACCCGCGATAGCAGCCGCAAAAAACATCACCACAGAAGACCCCCTTAAATATTGCTAATGAGATGCAGAGTAGGCGTTCCCGTGATAAAAGCCGAGACAACATCACACCTCAACATTCACAACGACCAGCCACATCGGCGATAAGAACACAAAACAGGTGATAAGGCGCGTTAGCGCCAGAATATTTACAACTGCTCTGACCTGGTGTAAAGTCGGACGGCAGCCAGCACCACAAAAGGGAGCACAGCCCAGGGCCACAACCGAAGGGCAACAGATGCCATGGAGCCACTCATCATGCGGCCTGGACACCCAAGAGGGCCACAACACCCACGGCCACCACCCCAGGACCCCAACCCACACCCGGAACACCCCCCCACGGACCACCACAGATGCAGCGCAGACAAAGACAGCGGACCCCCAGGAAGCTTACCATCCTCACAGACCCAACATCTGACAATGTCACCGTCCACTACAGGCTGAAAGTGACAAACATCCTACGCATCCTGACCATCATCGCCTAACAGGCCTATGGTACCAACACAGCGGACAACCAACATCCCACCCCACACAAAGCTGCTGGCTTGGCTGCACCTGTTGGCCCCTGGTACCCACCAACCAACACCCGCCAGAGTCGGAGGAGTCTCACAGCCAGCCACATCCAAGTCCCCCACACCTGTCCTGGACATCACCATCACCCTGGCACCCCAGTCCCCATATGTACAACACAATGCACAGGATTCGCTGGAGACCAAGCAAGGACCATACGCCCAAGCAGGATGCACGCACGTGTTGGGGGCAATACACAGCACTTCATCCTCCGACAGTCCATCATCAACCAGTGTTCCCAGGAAGCACAGCCCCTTGGCAATATCGAAATGAACACCCCACACACCTCAACTCCACAACCATGCAACTCACAACTCTTGCAATGCACATGTCACAAAATCACATACAACAGGCACAACAACATGCCCACCCACCAAACACGACAGAACAACTTACAATGTTCACATGGGCAAGCCCTGAACATGAGCCAGCAACGGCATGGCACCACAGCCACATACTAGCCAAATGTGTGGAGAGGTGGCAACCAGGCATGTGTGAAGGATGCAGTAGAACCATGATTGGGGAAGTACACAATGCCATGGGTGGCGGAGATGTGCTGGACACACCACAGTATGCAGAACACACCCCTATCCATGGCGACATACACCGCTGGTGTATGGAGTGTAGTGGACAGTGGACGCTACCATGTCACCCCAGCCAGTGGGGGACCTCGCGGAAATGTTGCCTGTTACGCCCCCCCTAAGCGTCACCGGAGTACGCCACGCCAGCGTAGGGGTGTGAATAAAAAGCACGTAGGCCTGGGCGTGGTCCTCTTCCGGAAAGACCCACGTCTCTACCAGGGCGGTGCCTCCCACCCCGCCACGAGGCCGACGCCGTCCTCGTGAGCGGAGTTGCCAGCGATGCTGTGCGCCTGCTGGACCCCGGCACGCTGGACCACGAACCCGTCAGGCCCGCCCCTGTGCAGCAGGCCACACTGATTATTATTATTATTATTATTATTAATGCATTTTGTAGAGCGCTCGGCTACCTCCAACGGAAGTGTCCCGGCGCTAGCGATGAGTACAGATTGCGTGCAAGAGCTGAAGAAACATGCAGTTCTAAGTTAGGCTGAAAAGCCAAGTCTTTAAGGCCTTTCTAAACAGAGGCTCTGATTTCGCCTTTCGAAGGTGGGCTGGCATAGAGTTCCACAGAGAGGCTGTTTTCACCCGCCGACACCGGCGTGTGTCAAGGAGGGCCCACCACGTGCCGGTGCAAGCTCCAAGCCCGAGTCCCGTGACCTTGGCAGCCACCTCAGACCATCACGGCCTCCACAACACAGGCCCGCTTTATTCCTTTCTCGTTGACGTACTCCACTGCCGCCTTAGGCCTTCTCTTCGGACCAGTAGGTCCCATATGTGAAACTGTGTCCTGAGTCATGAATGGCAGTGACCCCAAAACCGGGTCAGCGGCCACAGCACCAGACCCCCCCGATCAGTGAGGCATAGTTCCATATGGGCACCGCAAGTCACCGTCCCGTGGCTCGGTGCCTGTGCCGGCCGCAGTGCATCCGGGGCCACTAACTCTGTGCTGCTCAGGCCTGGGACCCCTTCTTCTGAGACATTGAATGGCCTCTGTAGCGATGGTCTTGAGGGCATCAACGCCATGTGTCTGTGGCCCTGCGCTGTCCGCATCCTCCGGCCTCAACTGCGGGCCACCAGGGCTCACACAAAGCATTGAGTCTTGACTGGCCCGGACGTCGCATCACCGCAGGAGGCACACGCCACCACCGCAAGGACCACCTCCAACCGCCACCTGCCAGAGTCGAAACGGTGGTCCTGACAGACCTACGGAGTTGCTCAGACCTGTCGTGGATGCCATCATCGGCCTGATACCCTGCTCAGCACTCCAGGTGCCAGTGACTCAGTGCACCGCAAGCCATTGTCCGTTACTGATTGAGTTTTGTGCTGTTGTGAGGTTGCGCAGCAATGTCACCTCATGCAGTGGGGAAGACCTGGGACGTTGATGAGGAAGTTGATGCAGGTGTAACACACCCCACTGCATCTGCATCAGGACTAACCCGAAGGGACACAATCCTAGCAATTTCTTCACATGAGCGCGCTCTTCTCTAGTGCCCCTACCTCAGTGCACTGCAACTCACGGAACCTCCTGACTGAATATTGGGTGACCTCTGTCCTTACTCCGGATCCCTCCATGTTGCTCTGCAGTTGACTCTGTTATGCTGGTGTTTTCTGTTTCCATTACACTGGTGTCCACTGTTCAGGTTGTTGGCAGCACCAAGCACTCCGTGCGGGCTGGCTTATACTCACCCCACACACATCCAGCACAGGCGTCACTGTACATTTGGCCCTGCCAATAAAGGGGCCGGGCGCACGTGCCCGTAGCCAGTTCAACATGATATGTGCATGTGTCCTGTGTCCCTGTGGTCTTGTTGTATGCATGGGGGCCCTGGGCTCTACGACATTGCATTGTGTACAGCGGACGCAGACATGTCACCGCAGGCAGAGTGCTAGAACCTGGACATGTAGTTTTGTCGTCACCCACTCAATTCGTAAGGGGAGTGGACTGTGCCATCGTATGCAGAGCCAACGTGGGTGTGTGACTGATATGTGGTGCCCCTGGGCATGGTTCTGTACTGGGTATGTGCATCTGAATGTGTCTCTATGGAAGTGTGGGTCTCCTTTGTGGGGTGTAGGTGGTCCCTGAAGGGTATTGGACACCCAAGTATGTGTTCTAGTTTGCATTCCATGGGTTCGGCAACACCCTCACCTGTTGGGCCGCCTCCTTTTGGCATCCTGCCACCTGGCATTGGGATGCCATGTGTGGGTCTGTGAAGTGTTGTGAGGCAGCCGTGTTGCGGGTGCTTCATGCTGTGTGGTCTGTTGCAGGGGCTGGGTTCTCCTCTGAGTAGCTTGTCTGCCCTGGTCCTGGTGGTGGGTTGTGTGGGATGTCCATGGGCTGTTGTAGGGCATCGGTGTCGGGGGTATGGTGTTCGTCTCAGGCATTACTGATGGGTTGTCTGTTCTGACCTGCTGGAGGTGTTGTTTGTCCCTCTGCATTGTGAAGGGGAGGTGCATGTTGGCATTGTGTTGGCGCCTTGTTCTTGTCGACATGCAGACTGTGTGACAATGTACATTGTGACTGTTTGGGCGGTGGTGGCTATTTCAGTTGGGACAGTGTACATTTGGCCTACATGGCTGATGTGGGGTTGTAGGGGTAGATATGCATCTCACAGTTCCCTGCTCTGTCCAATGTGATTGTTCTGTTTCTGCGCCTGGGCGTACCCAGTTGTGTCCCCTGTTCTGCAGTGTGGGTATTGCACTTTGTGCCACATTGTCATGGTATGTGCTGTGATTGCTATGTGTGTGTGCTGCAGTGTGCCACGGGGATGGGGGACATGTCCCTGGGTAATTGTGGGTGTGCAGTGTGCTACACCTCATTGTACATGTGTGGCATTGTGCCCATCACCCCCCGTCCCCCAGTCCCTGTTGGATCCTCACCCTGTTGTTGTTGTGTCAGGTCCTCTCGAGCTGTGTCCGTACTCCCTACTCCTTGCACCGTCTCCACACTGATGACTGTGGCCTGGGTTTCCTCCAGCTCCTCCTGTGGTGCTGGACTGCCACCTCCTCTCGCCGTTGCTGCCTTCCTGTTGGCAGCGGGTTTGTACCTGGTTTAGGTTGTCACGTCCTGCCGGCGCCTCTTGGCCTCCTGGATTGGCCTCCTGGGCACTCCGACTGCATTCCAGGTGGTCTGCTTGTGGGTCAGTTGCTGGTAGTGTTCTGTCACCTCCGTGGCGCTGGTCTTGTTTTCCTGCGGTCTGCACCCTGTCTTCCTCTCCCTTTTCTCCTTGGCCTTCCCCGACCCAGTTATTCCTTGCTGGTGGTCTGTGGGGGTTGTGGGGTTCGCGTTGACCTCTGCGCTGGGTCAGGGTGAATCCATGTTGTTACGTGCTTTGGCTTGTTTCTGGTGTGTTGTTTCTGTGGTTTTTATGGTGCAATTTCCCGCCAGACGCGTAGGATTTGCAGTCCTGAGGTGCTATTCGCTACTTTTTGTACCGCGATTGGCCTCATCGCATGATTTCTCGCGTTCGGGTTTCGCATTTTTTCGGTGTGGCGTCGATTTTCACGCTGACATTTGACGCGTTATCTGGTGACTGTCGCATGCTACCGCCTTGTTGTGAATTCCACGTTGACACGGGGTTATTTTCCCGTGCTAGGCTGCGATATTGAAAGTTGCGTTACGCTACTCTTGCGGTAGTTATCACACGTTCTTGTGAATATACCCCTTAGAGTGGTACTTAGGTGTGTGGCACAATAAGTGCTGCAGGCCCACTGATAGCGTTTAATTTACAACGGAGGAGGGCTGGGTGGGGGGGTAGTGGAGTCCGACATACGACTGCAAAGGTGAAAGTAAATAAATATCTGCCGTCGTATGCCGGACTCAATCAATCAATCAATCACAGAATTTGTAGAGCGCACTACTTACCCGCGAGGGTCTCAAGGCACTGGGGAGAGGGAAGGGGGGATGCTGCTACTGGTCGAACAGCCAGGTCTTGAGTAGCCTCCTGAAGGTCAGCAGGTCTTGGGTCTTTCGTAGGCTTAGTGGAAGGGTGTTCCAGGTCTTGGCGGCGAGGTGTGAGAAGGATCTGCCGCCGGTGGTTGTTCTTCAAATGCGGGGGACGGTGGCGAGGGAGAGGTCGGCGGAGCGGAGCTGGCGGTTGGGGACGTAGAAGAAGAGCCGTCTGTTGAGGTAGGCTGGGCCAGTTTTGTGGAGTGCCTTGTGTGCGTGGGTGAGGAGTTTGAAGGTGATCCTCCTGTCGACGGGGAGCCAGTGCAGGTTCCTCAAGTGGGGGGTGATGTGGCTGTGGCGTGGTACGTCGAGGATCAGTCGTGCGGAGGCGTTTTGTATGCGTTGCAGTCACTTGATGAGCTTGGCCGGGGCTCCCGCGTAGAGGGCGTTCCCATAGTCCAGTCTGCTACTGACGAGGGCCTGGGTGACTGTTCTTCTTGTGTCTGTCGGGATCCACCTGTAGATCTTGCGAAGCATGCGGAGGGTGTTGAAGCAGGAGGAGGAGACTGCGTTGACTTGCTTGGTCATGGAGAGCGTTGAGTCGAGGATGACTCCCAGGTTGCGTGCGTGGTTGGTGGGTGTCGGGGCTGCTCCCAGCGTCGTTGGCCACCAGGAGTCGTCCCAGGCTGAGGTGTTGGAGCCGAGGATGAGGACCTCCGTTTTGTCCGTGTTCAGCTTTAGTCGGCTGATCTTCATCCAATCGGCGACGGCCTTCATTCCTTCATGGAGTTTGGCTTTGGCGGCGAGGGGGTCCTTGGTGAGGGAGAGGATCAGTTGAGTGTCGTCGGCGTAGGAGATAATGTTGAGGTCGTGTTGTCTGGTGATGCGTGCGAGCGGGGCCATGTAGATGTTGAACAGTGTTGGGCTGAGGGACGATCCCTGGGGTACGCCGCAGATGATCTCGGAGGCTTCGGATCGGAAGGGTGGGAGGCGGACTCTCTGGGTTCTGCCGTCGAGGAAGGAGGTGGTCCATTCCAGGGCCTTGTCTCGGATCCCTGCGTCGTGGAGGCGTGCACGTAGAGTGCGGTGGCAGACAGTGTCGAAGGCGGCGGAGAGGTCCAACAGGATGAGGGCTGCGGTCTCACCATTGTCCAGCAGGATCCTGATGTCGTCGGTGGCGGCGATGAGGGCAGTCTCAGTGCTGTGGTTGCTGCGGAACCCTGATTGGGATGGGTCCAGGATGCTGTTTTCTTCGAGGTATCGGGTTAGCTGTTTGTTGACGATCTTCTCGATGACCTTGGCTGGGAACGGAAGCAGAGAGATGGGCCGGAAGTTCTTGAGGTCTCTCGGGTCCGCCTTGGGTTTTTTGAGTAGGGCGTTGATCTCTGCGTGTTTCCAGCTCTCTGGGAAGGTCGCGGTCTCGAAGGAGAGGTTGATGATGTTGCACAGGTGGGGTGCGATGGAGCTGCTGGCTTTGTTGAAGATGTGGTGCGGGAAAGGGTCTGACGGGGAGCCGGAGTGTATTGTGCTCATGGTCTTGATGGTGTCCTCGATGTTCACGCTGGCCCAGGCTGGCAGGGGGTCGTGGTCGATGGTGTGTGGCGGGTCGATCTTAGTTGGGGTTGTCTGGGTGTCGAAGCTGTCGTGGATGTCGGCGATCTTGCGGTGAAAGAAGGTGGCGAGGGAATCGCACAGGGGTTGCGACGGCGGGATGTCGTTGGTGTTGGAGCTGGGATTGGAGAGTTCCTTCACGATGTTGAAAAGCTCCTTGCTGTTGTGTGCGTTGTTGTCGAGGCGGTCTTTGAAGGAGATTCTCTTGGCGGACCTGCCCCACCCCCGCCCCGCCTCACCGCCCCACAGCGTTACCTCTGCGAGCCGCCACTGCCTGGGTATATGGTATATCACTCTACAAGGGACTTACAAGTAAATTCAATATGCTAATTGGGTATTGTCCAATTTGACTATGTTTTCGGAAGAGAGCACAAGCACTTTGGCACTGGTTAGCAGTGGTAAAGTGCACAGAGTCCTAAGGCCAACAAAAAGGAATTCAACAAAAAGTGTAGAGTAAAAGGCAAAAGGTTAGGGTGTGACCCGGCAGAGAGGGCCAGATCCAACAGTTTTTAACATAACATGAAGAAACAAAGGTACATTTTTACGACATTATAACTTATAATTCTATCGCTAATATATGTACAAGAGGGAAAACAAATTGGATGTTGTGCTGTTACTAAGAGATCCAGCAATCATTATTTTATACATTGAATATACTGCCACTAGGTGTGTGTGACGTTTTAGTTAAGCAAGAATAGTCTCATAGAGTTCTCGATACTGTGCCTTCTTGAAGTATGCAGAATTCCCAGTCTTTCTTAGCCCCATTCACTAGCTTAAATTGCTACAGTGATTGTTAGTTGGTGTTGGCAACTTGAAAACTTTGTGTAAGCAACTGTTGTTAAAGATTGCAGGAATCGCTGTTAGCATGAGCTGAAAGCCATTTTGTACTTGGCAGCCATTTTAGTTAGCCATGTGCTCGCCATGTGCTTTCTCCCTCTTCCAGAGTCTTGCACATGCTCAGAGAGGCCTAGCTGGTAGAATGCACCTGCTCCTAGTATAGAACTGTCAGGCTATTCTTACTCATGTAAGCAGTTTAGTCTCCCCTCCCACTTTGTGGAGCAAGCAAATTTTGTATACCCATATTAGTCAATAAGCATGCTTGTATGTGCTAGGACCTCCCCTTGATTTTATGCTGACTATGTAACAAATACATATATAAGGACCCTGTTCTCTGCACTCATTAGAATGCCTCCTACAGTGGCCTGCGGGTACCGTAAGATGCAATCTCCCTCATCTGAGGTTAATAAAACATGTTTTTTGATATTACAGCTTCTGTGCCAATCTCTTCTTTGTTGGTCTTAAGGACCAGATGTATCAGTGAACCCCTAAGAAGGTTTTTATTTCTACAAATGGCGCCCGAATAGGGACCTCATCGGTGCAGCGGCTATCCAAGGGAGTGGTCTTGAAGGGAGACAGGAATCTACTGAGGAGTACAGGACAGGAATCTACTGAGGAGGTACCCTGCGCACGGAGATTGTTTGTCTTCCAGCCCAGTATATTTCTGGTCTTCCTGATCTGATCCTCCAAGTGTTTGCCGCTCCCGACTGAGAACTTCTTTGGCGTGAGTATTTTAAAATGACCGTTAGGTCACTCAGAACTTGGCAGTTGGAACCTGGACACCATTTGATTGGTAAGAGCCGTTTTGCGGCACTTGCTGTTGGTTTGATGCCTTTGATTGGTAAGGTAGTTTTAGTAACACTTACTGTGGCTTTGTTTGTATGATTGGCCAATTTTGGAATTTGTTTTGTAAGTTATATATGCATTGCAATTCATATAGGCAGGTAATGAGGAGATTTTTCTCTAACTTTGAAAACTTGAACGGCACACATTGTGTTAAGTGTCACTTGGAGTATAATATTATATATGCTATAATATTTTTGGCATGCCTGCTTCTAGCACACTTTGTTGAAAGTGTTGCTGTTTTGGAGGTACCGATATGGATTTAGTAAGTACTTAGTTGACTCCCTCAGAGGGGATACCTAAATAGGTTTACGTATAGTAAAAAGATATTTCTTCCTTGGTGACTAAGTACCCCATGGAACTAAATATGTACATAAAAGAATCCGGATCTGCGCACTTAGTAACATTCATATGTGGTGATATGCAGAGCGCTTTTTGAGTGTTCTACCAGCCAAAACTGGCGAATTTGGTGTATTTTGGCTTCTTGACCATGGAACAGTTTTTTGGGCTACTTGTGAGAGCTCTTCTTGTAAATATGACTTACAATTAGTATTTACAAATAGGTTGGTCTTGCGTACACTTTGTAAGCAGTCCTAAGTGTTGATTTGTGGGTTAAATGTGTGTTTAAATGTCTATGTGGGGTTTGTGGTTTGACATTGGTAATACTTGTGTGAGTACTCTTTGTGAAAGAATGTCTAGCTTTAAGCGCGCTGTGTTGTGTACTCTGCGTGTATGACCCCCTTCTGTAACTGTCTGAATGAGCTCAATGAGTTTGTTTATGTTTTTTGCTGTCATCATTCTGTTATGCAAAATGTCATTTAGTTTCTTACATATTAAATAAAAATCCAGAAATGAATTATATAACATATGCTAAACAGCTGCATGTTACTATTTAAATTGACAGAGTAAGATACTATACATGTGTGCAAATTGCCACAATGCTAAAGATAAAATTAGAATTCGTATTCAATAGGATTAAAATAGGCCTCATACAGAGGAATAAAAACGAAATTGTGTGTTTTGTAATCAATAGACTAAAATACATGTTACAGCATTTTCCTTAAATACATTGTATTAGACATTAAAAGGCATGCACATCATATGAGTGAATTTGGTCGTTGCTGAACTAAATACACATTATAGAAAGATAGATTTGACTGCATTGAAATGCCTCAGTTTTTAAATAGACTGTGACATGCTTTTCTTTCAGCACCCGAGAAAAAAGCTTTCCAACAGCTGTGTTTAAACTGACTAACTGAAAAGAAACTGTTTGACACAGCAAATGGGGATTTAACTCTGTCAGGGTATTTCAAATAATAAAGGGGTTTTTTCCTGAGAAAGGCGTGAAAATTCGACGCCTGCTGACAAACAACAGCTGCATAAATAGCATATGGCTATTCCTGATCACGGCCACAGACAGGAATGCTGAGTCAGCGAAATTTTAAGTCAGTGTAAAACTGGTATAAGGGCCTGCATTATTTTAAAAGTTTCAAAAAACCAGTTTCATTATTTTGGATAACAGAGAACAAAATTGAAAGTAGGGATTTCCTTTCTTAATGTCTTTTTACATAAGTACATCTGTGGTTCTGATGTTAAATGATAACTGTCCTTTTAAAAAGTGGCGCAGACTTTTCCTGTTTCAAGTAAGGCTTCTGTGCTTAGGGTTATGAATGAATGTGTTTAAATATGATAGGCTAGGAATGAAGCTTGCTTTTCCAATGTGGAATCATCAAAATGGTTGGTTTTGATTAAAAAAATAAAAAAAATAATTATATGAAAAAAATATATTGTTAAACATAAATGCTTTAAATTCGTTTTTTCATCTTTATAAAGCCTAATCATCATACTGTGAATTCCTAGTATCAAAGTTGAATTTAAGCAGTGCTGTACCGCAATAAGAAGGGAACTTAAATGTGAAATGTCACTTTACCCAGCCGTACAAAACTCATTTTTATAAGGGTATATCTTATACATTTCTGATTTCCCATTCCTGGGCTATCTAGAGAACACTCTGGGGGTTCCTATTATGCAAAAATATTGTAGGATATTCATTTTTAAGTGCCCCTACCACCAAAGTCGAAATTGAGCTAAATTCACAATTTTACAAGCAGTTCTACCACTCAAACCAGTTTTAACGTGCTCTCAGGCTTCAATAAAGTATATGCAAGTATAGAATAAACAGCTGACCTACTGCACCCAACACACTGTACATAAATGAAAATAAGTATACAGAAACCAGCAGACGTTATTATCCTACCTTTAAATTGCTGGCAAACACACCGGACAGGACTGCCTTTTAGCTGTGATTCTCCAGAGTTGCTTTGCATTACGAAAACCACATGGCAAGCCTTGCACAAACAAAATGAGCAGCTGCTGAACGGGTCAAAGGTCGGAGTTCTGCATTTAGCAACTTAGCAGGGTGAAGGGTAATGTTTGCTGGGACACTTCGACCTTCGAAAAGTTTTTGAAAGACGAGATGATAGCGCAAAGAGAGAAAGAGAAGCTTTGCTTCCTATTTTTGGCAAACACACGTTTAGCGCAGTCATATGAAACGAAGGAAAACAGCCCTCAGTTGAGCATTGATCTGCCAGGTATATAAAATAATGGTTTTAGTTTAAAGAATACTGTGTAGGGGCTACGATAAGGAGGAAATGGATTTTAGTTTGCATTCATGCGCCCTCATGTTAATCTAGTACAATTGCTCAAGAAATTGATACATTGGTTTGTTTGTGCCCAGTTGCTACAAATAGGGGTTGAAAGTGTTGACAGAAGTAAAACCTGTTTCAGGTTTTCCTACTGTCAAAATGGGGGAAGGAGGCTAGCTCCTCTACAAATTAAGGGTAGGCAAAATTATGTTTTCTCTCTTCTTTTTCTTACTTTTTTTTGAGTCTGTCTAAACTGTCTAGGAAATGGCCATGTGATAGTTATTGGCTATTCTGTAATACTGTTTTAAAATTGTTAGAATTAATAAAAAGATGAAACACATAAGCTATGTTACTGCCCATCCTGTATGAAAGAATGAGTAGAACAGATTGATGTTCCCTTATTTGATCTTTAAGGAGAACTGTATAGTGGCGGTTTCTGTTCAAAAATCTCAGGTGGCAATCCTATTATTGTTTATGTTATTCTCATGTTCTATACAGTTTTGCAAGGGCATTGCTAGTTTTTTATTAGCTAGTCTCTGTCAATAAGCTGACAGCCCTTATTAGAGCTGGAGATAGGGTTTTTTTTCCTTTTGAAAATGATGTTGCATAGTCCAGATCGTGAAAAGTACAATGCAGGAAAGACGCTCATGTGATCCTTAGCAAACATTTTGAAGGAAAATATTGTTTTATAGGAGTTTGTTTGTCATAACATGTTCTGCTGGAGAAAATGTACTCACTATGTTGAAGTTTAGTTCTTTTTGCAATAAGAATCCCTGTTAAATTAGCAGTTTTAGATTTTCCTGCTGCACCTATAACATGAGAGCATGGTCCTAAGCATAACATGTAAGAGAAATTATTTTACAAGTGTCTGCAGTCCTGTACAAGTAATGTAAAATCTATGAGTAAAAGTGTAGAACATTTCCTTTTTCTTGAGGGTTCTTCAGATTGGTAATATAGGAATACACCAATGTAAGTATTTGGAGTATGTCTGTATTGTTTTTCTCTTTTCCTCAGAATTTAGTAAATGAATACAGACTTCCTTGGCTGTTTGGGATTGGGTGATGTATTACTCTTGTCAGTTCACCAAAACGTTCCTTTTATACTTGCCAATAGGTCCAGGGTTTTCTACTCTCAGATAGATGAAGTGGCTCCTGGGTGCCTTGCTAATGTATGGGGCGCCCCAGGACTAAGAGAGTATTCTGAGACTATCCTCTCTGTTGTTAGATTATTTCTGTGCCTTGTCTAAAGACCTCTTGTTCTGTCCACCAATAGATATTTGCTGCCTTACAACCATTGCCAGAGGGGCCCGGACATCAGATCCAGCCTGGGAGTCAGCACCAGTCCAGCCTACAGTTAAAACGAAAGGAACCAGCATAGGCCTTGCTGGCAACTAGGACCTCAGTGAAGGCGGAAGCACTGGGACGTGAAGTGTGTACCCCTGCCACTGTCTTGGGCGAAAGACGGGGTTACAAATCAGGATGGAGAAATCTTTGTGTGGATCCAGTTTTTGATGCCCAGCTGAGAGAGTCACAGAACGACAAGGACGGCAAGGAGGCTTTTGCTTGAGGTGACCCCCTTTGAAACAAGGGTTGCTTCAGGCCTTTGAGTCCTGGTCCCAAGTGAATGCAAGTCTACGCCTTTGTTTGTTGATCAAGAGATGCCCGAGCACACTGGGTACAATTTGTGGCCCTAACAAAAGAGCAGTGCGCCAGAGGTGCAATACAGGAGTTAGGGAAGGACTTGAGTTTAGGGTACAGGTGCTGTGCCCTTGGTGCCTGTTAGATTAAAGTGAAGAAAACTGGTGCACTGCCTGAGACACTGGACAGGATCATTGAGGGTATTTGCCCTGGGGGGTGATTGCCCTATCCTGAAAGAAAGACTTTTCCTTCTCCGTGATTCTTGAGTTGCGAGTTGTGCAGCTCCACCGTGGGAACAACAAGAGCCTGCCTGTGAGGCTCAAACGGACACAGGGAGAAGACTCCCCTCTGGCTGGTGGTTCTAGAAATTCCCAAGGACTCTTTTTTTTGTTAGTAATGTACCCCTTTGGTCGTCCCATTTTTTTGGGAGGAGCAGCCCTTTGCGGCTCCTTGTCCTAATTCCTATGGCCCTGTGTGGTCCTCCTGGTCCCCCGGAGCCAGGATTGTTTTTGTAATAATATGTCTGATTGCTTTAATATTTTTTAAGAGTAATGTTTATTCTGCACGAGAAAAGTTCATCTGAGCATGTTACTTTACTCTTTCCTTAAGTATATTAATTGATAATTTAGCCCTCATGAAAAATACTGAGAAAGTCTATTGAAAATGTTTTTATTAGGTATGTGCTGTTGGCTATTTTGAAATTGACATTAATAGTCACTGAAATACATCAGAGCCCTGAAACTTAAAATTAGACTAGATGGTTTTGGTATTTGCTTTCTGCTTAGGATTGGAAAATATTGAGATTTCTGTTTGAGATAATAGTCATTATTCTCTCTTGCTACCTGTATGACCCAATGCTCTGTTCACTTTGTACTCCTGCTTATACCTTGTATATACCTGCTTAATGAAATGTTTAGAATGTAAATGCCCACCTAGCATAGGATATTGATGAATTTATGAGAAGAAAATGTGCAAAATATTTTCTATGTCTCTACTAGATCATGGGAATGTCTTTAGCTCATGCTAAAAGGATCATCTGTTAAAGATTGCAGGAATCGCTGTTAGCATGAGCTGAAAGCCATTTTGTACTTGGCAGCCATTTTAGTTAGCCATGTGCTCGCCATGTGCTTTCTCCCTCTTCCAGAGTCTTGCACATGCTCAGAGAGGCCTAGCTGGTAGAATGCACCTGCTCCTAGTATAGAACTGTCAGGCTATTCTTACTCATGTAAGCAGTTTAGTCTCCCCTCCCACTTTGTGGAGCAAGCAAATTTTGTATACCCATATTAGTCAATAAGCATGCTTGTATGTGCTAGGACCTCCCTTGATTTTATGCTGACTATGTAACAAATACATATATAAGGACCCTGTTCTCTGCACTCATTAGAATGCCTCCTACAGTGGCCTGCGGGTACCGTAAGATGCAATCTCCCTCATCTGAGGTTAATAAAACATGTTTTTTGATATTACAGCTTCTGTGCCAATCTCTTCTTTGTTGGTCTTAAGGACCAGATGTATCAGTGAACCCCTAAGAAGGTTTTTATTTCTACACTGTAAGGCTTGCTTGGGTTTTTCTCACAAATACTCTGAAATGTGTAGCTCTGGTAATTCACAAACATTTCGCATACAAGTGCAGACCTTACCTAATGTTTTTTCTCGGGAGTGACTCTGCAATCCAAAGTCCAATTTTCAAAGAGTTTCATAACCTTTTCCATTTTTTGTAGTTTTTGCACAAAATATGTGGCGATTGTGAGAAAAATTCTGCAACTTCACATACCCTTAAATATTGAACCCAGACTCGTTGGATGTTGTATTTTCAATTTTCATTACTTTTTCTTTTTCTCTCCACAGATAAAATGCAAAGAGGAAACCAGAGCCTAGTGACAGAATTTGTTTTATTGGCATTTTCAACAATTCAAGAGCTTCACATCTTGCTGTTTGTCATTTGTTCCCTAATTTTTTGGGGAATTTTTCTGGAAAATATTGCTTTGTTGACAATAATAATAGCTGACAGTCGCCTTCATGTCCCTATGTACTTTTTCCTCTGGAATTTTACTTTTCTAGAATTAGGCAACGCTTTGGCTGTGATGCCAAGGCTGACAGCCAGCTTCCTCACTGGGAACTACAGAATTTCCTTGAATGGATGTGCTGTCCAGATGTTTTTTACTATTTTCTTGGGCAGTGGGTCATTTTTCATGGTGGTGGTTATGGCTTATGATCGCTATGTAGCTGTGAGCAATCCTTTAAGGTATAAACTCATCATCACTGGCACTATTTGCCGGACGATTCTTGTGATAGTATTAATATTCAGTTTTATGTCTTCACTGGGACAGACTGTGTTAGTATTTTCACTGCCATACTGTGCGTCAAATGTAATAAACCACTTCTATTGTGATGTTGCACAAGTGCTCATACTGGCCTCAAACTGCACGTCGATATTCCATATTTATGAATCAGTGTTTCAGTTGATTGGCTCTCTAACATTCAATGTCCCCGCCTTGCTTACATTGGTATCTTATATTTACATTGTTTATGCAATACTGAAAATACGGACCAAGGACGGGAGACTTAACGCTTTTTATTCCTGTGCTTCACATCTCAGTATGGTAATTTTAGCATATACATGTGTTCTATTTATATATTTACGGCCAAAGTCCAGCTATATTTGGGATAAAAATAGATTATTCAATTTAACTTTCATGAATTTCACTGCTTTTACCAACCCCCTGTTGTACAGTTTGAGAAACAAAGCTGTAAAGAGTGCCTTCAGAAAAACATTTAGCAGAAATAACCGTGTCTGTACTGAATAGATTTTCTGACTTTGACTGATTCTCATTAAACTTGGATTACTAATGAGAAATCAGTTTTGAAGCACCAATAATGCAAACATAGCAGAATATACCACACCTCACCTGCTACTACCATTTTCTGTTATGATGTATGCTGTTTGGACTGGATGTGGGACCGAACCTGTATCCAAGTTCTCCAATCAACCAACCACGCACCCAGCATCACCGGAGTTTGTGTACAGCAAGGGCTTGATGGACAGGCGGTTGCATGCAGGGCCTTGCCACATATGACATCACCAAACAGATCTCTAATCACATCCCTGTATGAGCAATTATAAACTGTCTTGTGTGCACGTCAAGCAAGCTCAATAAACATTTGAACGCCATGCTGTATGCTTCTGATAAAGGGGAAATTACTGATTAGTCTACACATTTAAGATCAGAAAGAAGGAGTGAGGCCATATAGAGTGCTTGAGGAAAAAATTGTTTGCATAACGTGCTGGGCACATAAGGGCTTTCTGTACCCGGGGTACATGGAGATGGTCATTCAAAACTCTGGGCAATTAACACAGAGTGAGAGGCATGAGACATCAGAGTGTGATTTAAGGATGACATTTTTGCATAATGCACACCACAGACAAATATACTTTATGTGCACCAGTGTCAGAAAGCTCTAACTTGTACCCAATATCCCCCAGGAGCGATGCACTCCTCCACCCCTCACACATCCACAACTAACCACACAACAACAATATATTGGGCTGTAGTGCAGATGGGGAAAGGTAAATGGGATAGGAGAGAAAACTGAGACATTGGATAACACTACACCGGCTCATCTCTCTGTGGAGCACTGAAGTGGATATCTAAGACAAGAAAACATATCTTAATAGCCAGTTATTGAGGTGTTGCATCTAATCTGAACTGTGCAAAAGATATACCCGAAAAGTATTTGTATGTAACCAGCTCTTTGTTCTGAAAATAAGCTGAGCTTTCAGAAACATCTGCTTCATGAGTATGTTCAACTGAAAAGCAATGCACAATCAATATAGCATTGCATATATATTAGACAAAACACCAATGGTACCTTTGCACAGAATCTTAATATACATATCTTGAATATCCAATAGTTCCGTTCAAGAATTGTCCCCGTTACTTCACGATAAATAACCTGGTGTCCAAATTAAACAACCTCTGTAAAGACATTAACTTCTCTAAGTCAATGTACAAATAATAGGTCAAAGTTTGAATTACTAACAGAACAGAACTTCTTAATACTAACCATACTTCTTCAGTTTCTCACGGAACCAATTGACTTCCCAATGAAATCAGGTGTCCAAAATAGCAAGGTCCTGGTTGCAGCAACATTATAGCACAATTGTCCTGCACAGATGCCTTGAAACATTAGGAACGTTATACCCAATGTTTCAAAATGGCCACTTTCATCTCCAACAGTGTGAGAGTTCAAAGATTTCCACGTAAATGTAGTTTTGTTTTCAGGTACCGTTGTGCAGTGCATTCTCCAAAGACAAGAATCCTTTTGATAATTGGCGCTCACACTCTGCGACCACTATCAGCCTTTCCTTCATTCAAGTGAAGTTAGTGTGAGCAGGTTTGGAGAGTGTAGGAGAGTAGGATCTGCTTCACATGGGTACCCCCACTTTTTGCTGATGCTTCACTGTTTTTCGACCTTAGTCTGGCTGGGGCCCTGCTAATCAGAACCCCAGCCTAGCTGCTTCCTCTCTAAAATGGTTTCCATGTGGACTGATGCCCATCCAATACCTAGGGCAGATGAGCTAATAGACACTTTGGCCTCAGCCAAGTATCTAAGCACATTTGACCTGACAGCTGGCTACTGGCAGATCAGACTAGCTGATGATGCAAAGCCAAAAACAGCATTCTCAACCCCTAGTGGGCATTATCAATTTGTGGTGATGCCCTTTGGTCTGAAGAATGCACCTGCCACTTTTCAGAGGTTGGTGAATACAGTCCTTACAGGTCTGGAAGCCTATAGTGCAGCATATCTAGATGATATTGCTGTCTTTAGCTCCACCTGGGAGGATCACCTGGTCCACCTCAGAAATGTTTTACAGGCCCTGCAAAAGGCAGGCCTGACTATCAAGGCCACCAAGTGCCAGATAGGGCAGAGTCAGGTTGTGTACCTGGGCCACCTTGTGGGTGGAGGCCAGGTTCAACCCTTGCAGAGCAAGATCCAGACCATCATGGACTGGACTGCTCCAACTACCCAGACTCAGGTG
The DNA here is from genome assembly GCA_963921515.1 of Calotriton arnoldi. Classification (NCBI taxonomy): domain Eukaryota; kingdom Metazoa; phylum Chordata; class Amphibia; order Caudata; family Salamandridae; genus Calotriton; species Calotriton arnoldi. The sequence continues at coordinate 753 of CAWUFW010022776.1, read as the reverse complement.
AGAGCCTTCTTAGGCCTGACTGGGTACTATAGGAGATTTGTCAAGGGGTATGGATCAATAGTGACACCCCTGAATGACTTAACTTCCAAGAAAATGCCCAAAAGGTTCAGTGGACAGATAGCTGTCAAAAGGCATTTGATGACCTGAAGCAGGCCATGTGCACTGCTCCCATTCTACAGAGTCCTGATTACTCCAAGAAGTTCATTGTTCAAACTGATGCATCTGAATAGGGGGTAGGGGCTGTACTGTCACAATTGAATGAAGAAGGTCAGGATCAGCCAGTAGCTTTCATTAGCAGAAGGCTGACCCCTAGAGAGAAACGTTGGTCAGCCATTGAGAGGGAGGCCTTTGCTGTGGTCTGGGCTCTGAAGAAGTTGAGGCCATACTTGTTTGGTACTCACTTCCTTGTTCAAACAGACCATAAGCCCCTCTTATGGCTAAAACAAATGAAGGGTGAAAACCCCAAACTGCTTAGGTGGTCCATTTCCCTACAGGGGATGGACTTCACAGTGGAACATAGACCTGGGAGTAACCATGCCAATGCAGATGGACTCTCTAGGTACTTCCACTTAGAACATGAAGACTTAACTGGGCAAGGTTAGTTTAATGTCCCTACGTTTGGGGGGGGTTGTGTAGGAGAGTAGGATCTGCTTCACATGGGTACCCCCACTTTTTGCTGATGCTTCACTGTTTTTCGACCTTAGTCTGGCTGGGGCCCTGCTAATCAGAACCCCAGCCTAGCTGCTTCCTCTC
>CAWUFW010022775.1:0-88627 GCA_963921515.1 Calotriton arnoldi | reverse complement strand
AGTAGCGATAGACTTATCGCCCCATTCACAAGCTGGTGCAAACTGCCGACATCGCCAGTTTTCCCGCGATAGCTGCTGCAAAACACATCGCCACGGATGAGAGCGACAATTAACGCTAATGACATGCAGAGTAGGCGTTCCCGTGCAAAAACACACGAAAACACCACTTCGCGATATTCTCAACGACCAGCCAGATCTGCGATGCCGGACAAAAACAGGCGATAAGGCGCATTAGCAGCAGGGACTTAACACCTGCTCATTACTGGTCTTAAGTAGGACGAAAACCTGCAGTACAGAGGGAGCCCAGGCCAGAGCCACATCTGAAGACCAACAGATGCCATGGAGCTACTAATCATGCAGCTTGGAGACCCAAGAGGGCCACAACACCCACCGCCACCATCCCCAGGACCACCCCCAGGACCCCCCCCGGACCACCACCGAGGCAGCGCAGACCAAGACAGCGGACCTTCCGAAAACGCATCAGCCTCACAGACTTAACGCCAGAGGATGTCATTGCCCACTACAGGCTCAAAAGGACAACCATCCTCCGCATCATGACCCACATTGCCCACAGGCTGACGGCACCAACACAGCGGACAACCAACATCCCTCCGCAGACAAAGCTGCTGGCTTTGCTGCACCTGTTGGCCTCTGGTACCTTCCAACCAACAACTGCCAGAGTCAGAGGAGTCTCACAGCCAGCCCTATCAAAGGCCATCACACCTGTCCTGGATGCCATCATCAGTTTCATACCCCAGCACCTTCACTTCCCCCACACTGCGCAGGAACAGCTGGAGACCAAGCAAGGCTTCTACGCCATAGCCGGATTCCCGCACGTGTTGGGGCAATCGACTGCACACATGTCCTACTTGTGCCCCCTGCTGACACAGCACACAATTACCGCAACAGGAAGCACACTCATTCCATCAATGTGCAGGCAATAGTGGACCACCGGGGACTCTTCACCAATGTCGTCGCCAACTACCCAGGCAGTGTGCATGACTCATACATCTTCCGACAGTCCATCATCAACCAGCGCTTCCAGGATGGCACCTATGGAAATGGACTGCTCGTTGGTAAGTACCAACGGAACACACCACACACCTCAATTCCACAATCACACAACGCACAACTGTGGGAATGGACACGTAACAAAATCACATCCAACATGCCAAACCACATGCATACCTGCCAGACATGACAACACAAGTAACCGTGGTAAGAGGGGCCAGAAATGTGGACAAACCATACACTAAGGCATAGCCCCTCTGCCACACATTTGCAGAATGTGGGGAGAGGTGGGAACCACGATTGTGCAAAGGAGGCAATGGACCCATGAATAACAATGTACACAATGCCAAGTGTGGCGGTGAAGTACTGGACAGTCTTGAGTATGCAGAGCACAGACATGTCCATGTGGACACATACTGCTGGAGTCTGTAGTGTCGTGGACAGTGGACGCAACCATGTCATCACAGGCAGTGGGGAACACCTTGGACAAGTAGCCATGTCGGCCCCCCTGTAAGCGTAAGCGTAGTGGGCAGGCCCAGCGCACGCCAGTCCAGCATAGGGGAGTGACTAAATAGGCCGGGGCTCAGGGAGTGGTTCACTCCTGGGACGGCCACCGAAGTAACTACTGCATGTGGCTCTGTGTCCGCCATATCCTGGCCATAGGCCTACACACACATGGCCGACCACCTACAACGGGCAAAGTCACACCAGCGACGAGGTGGCTACATCCCACGCCACCCGGCGCACATCTCGTCATCGCCTGCAATGGCGTGTCTGCCAGGGTGGCGTCCCTCACCCTGCCACGAGGCCGCCGTTGTGACCGGTGGTGCCTTCGCGATCCTGTGCGCCTGCCGCACCCCAGCCCGCTGATCCCCAGACCTGACCTGCGCCCAGCGGTAAATGCCCGCCCCTGCACACCCAGGCCTCACTGCTCACCTGCCGCCACCGGAGTCTCTCCAAGAGGGCCCACCACGTGCCGGTGCAATCTCCAAGGCCGGGCTCCGCGGGCTTGGCAGCGTCCTCAGCCAATTGCTGGCTTCTGTGCAACAGGCCCCTAGCGCACCCAGCGGCACCGCGGAGTTGCGAGTTGGCTACTGCTGCCTTCTGACCACACTGCAGTACAGCAAGTAACATACACATCCTTTCCAGTCCGCCCCTCCAGGCCTGCTGCATCATCGCAGGCTGCACACCCACTCAGCTCTTCCGGTGGGCCGAACTCAGTGCACCACAAGTCACCGTCCAGCCTCCAGCATTATAGCATGATGCACACCCGCTCAGCTCTTCCGGTGGGCCGAACTCAGTGCACCGCAAGTCATTGTCCCGTGGGGCTACCCCACAAGTCCGCCTCCAGTAGCCAACAGCATGTCCTCGGTAACACCACTGGAGCCCTTCACAGTCAAGGGGCCACCCCCGTCCCAGGCAGGCCGCCGGTAAGCCTGGGCAGATCGTCTGGAGACGTACTCAGAAGCGCACGACATCCCAGCGCCGCCGCGGCAGCGCACGCGTGTGAGGAGTGCGGAGAAATGACCCGGGGCTCTGGGCGTGGTTCAGTTCTGGGCTCTGGGCGTGGTCCAGTTCCGGCCTGGCCACAAAAGTGACTATGGCGTGTGTCTCCGTAGTAGTGTCTGCGCCACCCGGCCTGTAATCGACAATGTCGCAATGTAGCATGCACCAGGAGGGTGGCCTCACCCGAATGGATTAATAAATGAGCGCGAGACCGCTCGGGGTCTCGGCTCATACATGCCAACTGTTGTGCGTGTATCTACATTGCCGCAGCCTGAACCGAAGGCCTAGCCTCAATATCAGTGCGAGTTCAGCCAGGCCAGAACTCCACATCTGTGTCCGCCCTATCCTTACCATAGGCCTACACACACGTGGCCGCACACCTTCAACGGCCAACATTACAGTCTTGCTGTCAGTCCTGCGGACATGCGCAGACGGGCATGACAATGGTGTGCTGTAGGAGTGCAAGTGATGCAACCGCGCAGCACCCACAAGTAAATAGGCTCAGTGGGAGGGAAGAGCAGCTGTGAGGCTACGTAATACACATTGTCCTACCACATTTGCCAGCAGCAATACATGGTTAACATGAATCCCAAGGTCGCACAAATCACACACCACGAAACATGTATGTCTGCCAACACAGCATGCAGAACCACCAGTTAACACTGACCTCACTTGCCTCTCACAGGTGATCAAGGATATGCACTCTGCCCGTGGATGATGACACCCCTCCGAGACCCGAACACCCCGGCCCAGAGGCAGTACAATGTGGCCCACAAATGCACCAGGGCCATTGTTGAACGCACGTTTGGCGTGTCGAAATCACGTTTCAGGTGCCTGGACATCACCGGTGGAAGACTCCTGTACAGCCCAGAAATAGTGTGCAAGATGAACACTGCATGTTGTGTATTGCACAACCTATGTGTACGCACCAATGCCCCATGGATCCAAGTCCCAGAAGCACCGGACGATGATGAGGAAGATGATGCAGGTGGACCACACCCCGTTGCAGCCGCAGCAGGAATAGCCCGAAGGAACACAATCATCAACAATTTCTTCGCATGAGCACGTCACACGGTGACTGTCCACAGCAATCATGGCACAGTACAAGATGACCACATGACCAGCATGTGCAAATGAAATCTTAGCAACACACATGCCCCGTGTGCATGTCAGTCCTCTGCATTAGCACATTAATCTGACGGGTGTAAGTGCAACATTGAGTGCTTACATTCGCATATGTTGCAAGAAGAGATGGTGTGTATGTCACCTCTGTACCGAGAGGCTGTTCATGGCGTCACGTATTCGACATGCCATATCAGGGTGTCACATGTAGTACGTCATGCTACTCATCAGCGTCCCACGTGTACATGAACGTGACATGAAGGCCGTCATTGGTGTTCAGGAAAAGACAACAGGGTGCCATTTGTGGTCAGAGATGTACCTGCCTGATGCAAATATACACCCTGTGTGTCGAGTCCCACATCATGAGCAACATGGCCGTAAGGGGGATGTGGGCACAGTGGACACCTCAGCAACATTGGGAGATGCACACCAGCCTAGAAGCCAGCAGGTCCACCTTGCGTGCAACACACCAAGGTGTCCCCTGGTCAAATGTGCCATGCACAGGTCACATGTGTACACGGACGTCATCCATCAAGAGAAGTGATCAGTGCCAGCTAATAGGTGAAAGGTGAGTGGTCAACCGCCTCCTCACAGTTACCTGCACCCATCACTGTCAGACTGCAGCAACACAACACTGCTACATCAGAGCATGCAATACTGGCCGTGAGGGCACGTACATGGCTGGTAAGGGTTCAACCATGCCGGAAGGCGAAGCAGTGACATCCCCCCACCCAATACCCATCACATTTCCAGAATGCAAGCAGATGACAAACTGACATTGTGTGTGACAGCCCCTCTGTCTGAACTGGAAGGCGGTAGCACATCTGCACCTCCGACCTTGGGAATGCATTCGCCCGGCACACCCTGAGCGATACCACAGCAGCTGCTGACGGCTCCCACACTACGCACAGCGCGAACCAGAGACCAACGTATTCACACCCCACACACAGGAGTCCTTGCTCGTAGTTCACTTGCATTGTATGACCTTCACACTTACGCACCGACCATCCCAGGAGTCCAAGCGCTCCACACTCAGACCAATCATTGCTCCGAGCTGTGGCTTCCACATAACTGTGACTTTGCCTTTGTGACACACAGCCCTATTTCATACATTGACGTGGGGCTAAGTTTGGAAATAGCGAGATTGTTGTTTTGGAGCAATGAGGCCACAGCTAGTTCACACATTCCCAGTCATCTCACTGCCTATCTGGGTTGGACCTACATGCGCATTGAAATCAGTTCCCAGGGAGCACCGTTGTTTGGAAACACTGCCCCTACATACATCCATACTTTCATACTTGCTTGATCATTGACATGACTCATCTGTGTGAATTTGAATGTCTTATTCACATTCGGTGGAGTGGTGAAGGTGGACCAGTACCTGGCCATGCACACGCTACTTTACAATTTTGCCCCGTGGAGGGCCAGCCAGGGTCCTTTGGGTAGGGAAAAGTGCATCGTAGGAGAGGGAGTTCAGTCCGCAGTCTGATTTCTCTGTCATTGGTTGCCTAAACAAATGTAGCAGTCCATGTCGGGGGCCAAGGTGAGTGTCGCACAGTGTTAAGGGGGACAGTTGAGGGTGTTATTCCTAGGCATGATGCAGAGGGCAGAACCAAGCAGAAAGAGGCCATATGGCGTAGATGAATGCTACCGCTTCCTACTTAGCCCAACGGCAGATTCATCCTCATCATCGTCCTCCTATGTGTGATGTGCCTCACATGTGGGTGGTGGTGTTTTGTCTGCGGCACTGTGTGGCAGTGACACATCAGGGGCCTGAGGTACATTGTCAGCCGCACTGTGAGGCACTGACACATCAGGGGGCGGTGATGTGGAGGGAGTAGTGGCAGCAGCATTCATCTGCACCAGGTCTTGTGGCAGCACTGCCATGATGTGGTTCTGCAGGGCATGGTAGATCCCTGCTACATCTCGCTGGTGTGCAGCCATGGCAGCCATTCTTCCCGCCTGCATCCGCTCCATGTTCTCCATGTTCCTCCCCATGTTGGCCAACTCACGGCTGAGGTCGCTGGAGCCACTCTGACTAGACAGTTGTTCTTGTCTACGAGTCATGACTCCGGCGATGTCAGCCATGGATTGTTGGAGACCATGGAGCGGACTGTGGGTGTCCGTTAGGGCCTGTAGGTGGTCCCTGATGGGACTTGGACACCCACGTATGGCATCTAGTTTGGCTGCCATGAGGTCGAACCCCACACGCATCTGCTCTGCCGTCCCCTTCTAGCCCTGCGACACACGGCGTTGGAATGCAATGTGTTGGTCGTGGGGATCCTGGGAGACAGCCGAGGTGGTGGGTGCTTCCTGCTGTGTGGTCTGTGCAGGGGGTGGGTTCGCCTCGATGCAGCTGGGCTGCCCTGCTCCTGGGGGTGGGGTGCTGAGGGTGTCCATGAGCTGTTGGAGGGCGTCGGGGTCGATGGTGTGTAGGTCCTCTTCATCATCGGTGATGAGGAGTACGGTCTGCTCTGCAGGAGGTGATGATTCTCCCTCTGCAATGTGAAGGGGAGATGCAGTTTGACATTGTGTTCACATGTATGTTGACGCATTGGCCAAGTTTACAGACAGACTGCATGTCAATGTACATCGTGACTGTTTGTGTGGAGATGCCAATTTATGCTGGACAGTTGACATTTCGCCACCATCACGGATGTGAGGTTGTATTTGTCCATTGTCATCTCACAGTTTCCTGCTATGCCAAATGCGAATGGCCATTTTCTACACACGAGCAGCAGCAGTTGTGTCCGCTGTTCTGTTGTGGAAGTGTTGCAGTTTGGTCCACTTTGTTGTACATGTTGAGGTGCTCTGAGTGTTATGTGTGTGTGCTGCATTGTGGGTGATTTGCCCCTTCAGCTCTGCTTTTGCTGGCCCTTATCCCTTTCAGGCGGTGTGCCTTTCACTTTTGTGCTTATACAGTGCTGAGCTGTTGCAGACTTGAGTAAATTGGGCTCTTGGTCGGAGTTGTGACTCTTGGGCATGGTTTGTCCGCAGATGTGCTGTACTTGCTTGTGCATGTGTGCCATTGTGCCCATCTCCCCCCATCCCCCCAGTCCCTGGTGGTTACTCACCCTGTTGCTGTTGTGTCAGGTCATGTTGAGCAGTGTCCGGTCCTCCGACTCCTGCCACCGTCTCCTCACTGATGACTGTGGACACCATTTCCTCCATCTCATCCAGCTCCTCCTGTGGCGCAGGACTCCCACCCCCAGTCTGCATTGCTGCTTTGCGGTTGTTGGCGAGTTTCAGCTTGTTTTTGCGCTTCACATCATTCCAGCGCCTCTTGAGCTCTTCCATTGTCCTCCTCAGCACTCCGACTGCATTCTCCTTGTCCACGATGGACTGCCATATTCCATTTTTTGTTGCCAATGACACAGTGGAGGTGACGAACAGTTGTTGATGGTGTTCTGTCACCTCCGTAATCAGGATCCTGTTTTCCTGTGGACTGAACCACGTCTTCCTCTTCTTCTTCTCCTTGCCCTTCCCTGACCCCGAGGTCCCGGGCTGGTCCTCCGTGGGGCTTGTGAGGGTTGTCCTCTGTGCTTGCTCCGGCTACCTCCATGGTGCTTCGCAGTTGTTTGTGTTTTATTTGTATTTCATTTTTGCCGCTTTTATAGTGTTTGTTCCCGCCTTACTTGTGGGACTTGCGGGCCTGGCGCTGCTTTTCGCTGGATTTTTATCGCAGTTGGGCCCATCGCATCATTTTTCACATTTGGGTTTCCTATTTTATCGCCGTCGCGGTAGTTGTATCGCGGACATTTGTGGCGTTCTCTGGAAACTATTGCATGTTACCGCCGTGTTGGGATAGGACGTTGACACAGAGTTATTTTCCCGCGATAGGCGGCGATATGAAAAATTGCGTTAGCCTATTTTGGCGATGTTTATCGCACGTTCTTGTGAATATCCCCCTCGGTCTTTAATCGACTGACTAGGAGAAGGGCACATGACTCGTTCCATTATGGGGCCCCCCCATAGCTGCGGTTGGTTTCCTAGTATAAGCGCCTCCATTGATTTAAGGCAGTAAATCGCATCCAGTCTGCCACTTCCTAAGAAAAGGAACTATGCTGGGAGTGGGGCTGCTGTTCATTACGGAGATCGAGGTTGCATCGTGCATGTCATCGTCATAAGAGTAAATGGAGAAGTGATACTTTTCCACTATATCAGCCAGTGGTCGCACATATATATTGAATAAGCAGGGGCTTAAGGAAGATCCTTGAGGATCTCCATGTGGCAAATTGTCTGTTCCTGGTTTGAAAGGTTTGGCAAGTACCTGAAAAGTCCGGCCATCCAAAAATGACTGAAAGCAGGCAAGAGCTGACCCTTGAATTCCAACCTCCGCCATTCTATTAAGTTCCTGCCTCAAATGTCCTGGGACCTCTAGCAAAGCTGTTTCAGTTCTGTGCTCTGTGCAAACTCCAGACTGAGAGGGGCGCAGTACCTTGTGATAGTCTGAGAATGGGGAGAGCTGGAGGAGAGCTAGATGTTTGGGCAATCGAATCACATTAGAACATTCCTCTGCAAAACTCAATCCTTTACATACCTCTGACTTCGCCATGCTCCTGAGCTCCATAACGACAAACCCTTGGACGTAAAAACATAAACAGACAATAAACATTGAAAAGATGCTCTGGGTATTTGTCAACTTGGGTGACTACAGACAACAGACTAAGGGGCATATTATCAAGGGCTCTATCGCCGCTTTAGCGAGACTTTTTCCCGCTAAAGCGGCGATAATTCTAACGCCCTATTAGCAAACTGTCGCTAACTGCTGTTAGCGACAGCTTCTAGGCGATAGCGACCGGGTTGGGTGCCGCTTTGCATGCCAGCGATATTTATCGCTAATGGCATGCAAAGTAGGCGTTCCCAACCTAAAAGCGACTGGAAACAGTCGCTAAGCTCGCTATCGCCTATTAGCGAGGCAGGGGAGGTGATTAACGAACCAGCGCTAAACACGTTTAGCGCTGGTTTGTTAACGCCTGGTCCAGACCTGACTTAGCCATGTAATCCAATGGGAGGTGGATTACATGGCTAAATCCCCTCGCCCTATCACCTAGCTAACACTGGTCACAGTGTGAATATCGCTTGTTTTCAAGCGATATTCACACTGTTCTCCAGGGTTTCTATCGCTTAGGAGATAAGCGTTGCTGATAGCACGCTATCTACGCGATAGAAACCTGCGATAGCCGGCGATAATTATCCAAGCGCTAACTGCGCTTAGCGATAATTATCGCCGGTTATTGCTAATAGGCCCCTAAAATTTATGTTTCCATTTTAAAAAAAATCGATAAATCATCATTGTAGATATTTTTTAAGAAACCAGATATATGGATGTAAAATTAAAGCTGTGATGATTACAATACATGATATTGTAATATTCGTCAAAAAAATTGCATGTGTGTAGTTAAGCTTGAAATGTCACTATTGGATAATCCTACAGCACACCATTTCATATAGTTCAAAAATGAAAAAAGTGAAACAATACATAGATGTTTCATTCATTAAAACTACATTGCACATGCCTCATATGTGTATTAATAAATAAACATATCTATAAATAGACAAATAAAGGATCACAGGCCCAGTGCCCATCAGTAACTTTTGTTATCCCCATGCATATCTGAAAATTATTTCTAAAGTCAGAATATAAGCCATAAATTTCAATGATAATCGATTTATATCTTCTTTTCTTGTTTTCCAAAGTTAGACCGACTGCCATAAATCACACCTCTTATGTGCAAATTAGTGTCTCCAACAACTGTAGTGCTCCATATCTCAGTCAATTAACAGAAGAAAAACATAACAGAAAAAAACAAAAACAGACTCAGAATGGTGTGAAAAACTCATTACAATAGACATATGTTGAAAGTCAAGATGACGTACCAAAATACAAATGTATGTCCAACCTTGCAGAAAAATATATCCTTATTATACATGGATAAAACTGAAGCAGTGCATATATGTCCACCCTAGCCAATATGTACAAAGTGTTTGTCACCCATATTCAATCCTCACAGGAACTTGAAAAGATTGATGTATTCCGACTCCAATTTCAATTTCTTAACACTGTCTCTGCCTCTCGGAGTAACATCAATCCTGTCAATTCCAAAAAAAGAAAGGGTGTCAAGAATTTCATCAAGTTTCATTTTCCAATGTCTGGCAACTAGATAATTTTGGTCACAATGTTTTATGGCCCTTAGGTGTTCCAGTATCCTTTTCTTGACAGGAATAATTGTGCCACCCACATACTGTAGGCCGCACAGACATTCCAGAACATAAATAAAGTGGTCAGTGTTGCATGTTCGAAAGCTCCTAATGTTGGCAGTTTTTGTAGTTGCTAACCTGTAATCTTTCTTATTGCGACTGCCCCTACATGCTTTGCCAGTACCACACCTAAGGAACCCTTAAGTTCTTAATTTGAGTCGGTGGTTTCCGGTGCTCGGCACCAGCACTTAATGGTCAGCACCAGCTCTAGTGACAGTCCACCACATGGTGGCTCTGTCTGTAAAAGTTTGAGACAAGCACAACAACAGTGTTTAATAACTCAATATATATTAAAAATGAATAACATCTGTCGCTCACACCTTTATTATAGCTTCAGGTGGCCTGGGATAGTTTGAATTGTCACACTTGTAGCAGTGCGATGGGTAGTACTTGTGTTGGTTCTGTCATTGACAGCGCTGGCAGGGGCAATGAGTGGTGCAGCAGTTGTGGCCCCCCGAGAAGGGCCCTGGCACTTACTTTCTTTACAAATTAAGGGGCATATTATCAAGCGGCAGCGATAATTATCGCTGGCCGCCCTCAGCGTGAAAATGTTTATCGCCGGCTATCGCAGATAATTATCGCCATGCTAGCGCTGTATTAACAACGCATAGCGCAATGGCGATAATTATCCCAGCGATAGCGATGTTTTCCATGGAACATCGCTGATTTTTCAGCGATGTTCCATTGAAAACGGCGATAACCTTGCTGATACGACCCTGTGGTCGTATCAGCATAATCCACCCCCAATGGTAAATATACCTAAGTCAGCATTTTTGCAGACGTTAGTTTTTGGCGAAAACCGCGGTTTTTGCCAAAAACTAACGTTTGCAAAAATGCGTGGGCCTCCTTGTAAATATCGCGATGTGCACATCAGCGATAATTTACAAGGAGTACTGCCCAGTGACGCCCACTTTGCATCTCATTAGAGATGCAAAGTGAGGCGTCGGGAAAACGGGTGCTAACATGCGCTAATGCATGTTAGCATCCCCTTGTAGATAGGGCAATGTCATTTTCGCCGCTTTTTTGGCTTTTAAAGCCAAAAAAAGAGGCGAAATGGCCCTTGATAATATGCCCCTAAGTTAGCCAAGAAATATAGCAGCACAACTGTACTGCCTATCCAATCGCACAGCTTCAGAGAGATGCTTCAAAACATTTTTTGTGTTTCAAACACCGTATTTATTAAATGTTATTCAAATTCCATCAAACTTTTTTCAAACTGTTTTATCACTTTATCTTTTACTTTACTATTCACAACAAGGCTGTTCAGAAACCCAATTTTTTCAAATGGAGCAGTTGTGCCCATCCAAGCCTCTTACTGCCCCACGTAGGCAACTCAATTCACAAAACAGTTCAAGATGTAACAAATCCCAATGCATTTCGGGCCCATTTATTTAGCGCTTCGTCCGGGGTAACTGTTTAAATAAAAATGAAACCACCATTAATCTTATTGCCGAACACTTCACTATTTTGTCAAACATGCATGTTGTAATAACCCCAGTCTACACAAATAAGTGATGAAATAAAAAGTAAATAAACACGCCATAATCCACGTGCATTCAGTGCGCTGCCCCCTTGTCAAGTAATTTACAGCACGCAGTATGATATGGCAATTTTGGGTGGTTGAGGATATATGTAGCAACACAGTTTAAATGGCAGGCAAGAGATCGTGGATTGGTGTGGGGGAGGTTACTGCGTGCTGTAAATTACTTGACAAGGGGGCAGATAAAGGGGCATATTAGCAAAACCGGCGATAAAATTATCGCCGTTTTAGCGGCAGGAAACTGCCGCTAAAGCGGCGATAATGGGCTTGCTAATATGCGTTATAGAATTCCAATAGAAGCCCAGGTTAGATGTGCAGGACATCTAACCTGGGCTTCTATTGAATTCTATAACGCATATTAGCAAGCCCATTATCGCCGTTTTAGCGGCAGTTTCCTGCCGCTAAAACGGCGATAATTTTATCGCCGGTCTTGCTAATATGCCCCCAAGTGATAAAAAAGTTTGAAAAAAGTTTGATGGAATTTGAATAACATTTAATAAATACGGTGTTTGAAACACAAAAAATGTTTTGAAGCATCTCTCTGAAGCTGTGCGATTGGATAGGCAGTACAGTTGTGCTGCTATATTTCTTGGAACTTTTACACGTGTCTTGAGGTTTGGCACGGCTCCAGTCTGCACGCAAACAGGAATCAATTGATAAGCAAGGAGAAAAACTGATGATTATGGTGTGCATCTGCTACTCTTTAGTGTTTGTAGTACCTAAGTTAGCCACCCATCCCTAGTTTATGTACTCAGATAACTGTGTACTAGGATGTTTTTTTATAGATTTAGATTTACGGTGTGCCTCAAGGCAGTGTAATCAATTCTCCAATTATCGGGTCCGCTTTCACTAAGTTCCAATGTTTTGTAAACATAGGTTTTATGGCTGGTTATGTAGTTATTAATCTACATTGATGAGGTTCTGTGGTTCTACTTCTTGTAGCTAGAAGTCTGCCCTTTAAAGTTTACTCACCCTCTCACTGATGGTCCTTTGATTGAAATCTGTTAACCATCCTTTTTTCCTCCTCCTTGAAAGCCTGTTGGGTACTGCAATTGCGTTTAGTCATCAACATTTCACCGAAAGGTATGCTCCATTTTAGACTATTAGGATGATGACTACATGCATGCAGAATGCTGTTGCCTGCAGTGGTCTTGCGATGTAGGCTGGTATGTACTGTGTTATCGCTAACGGTTATGGAAATGTCCAGAAAGTCTATCTGGGTTTTCTGGATCATGTATGTGAACTTGAGATTCAAATTATTCATTATGATGTAACTCAAAAATTCATACAGCTTCATATTGGAACCATCCCAGATAATGAAAAGAGCGTGTATATAGCGTTCCACGGCCCAATATGTTTGGTCAGGTGTGCTTTATTCTCAGTCCACACATATTGTTCCTCCCACTAGCCTATAAAGATCCCTGCATAAGTGGGCAGAAAGGAACTGCCAGTTGCACTCCCAATAAGTTCTTTATACCACTTGTTAGACCTGTCAGCCTTAGGGTGGTCTTCCCCCAATCTTTTTGCTTTTTGCCTCCACGTTTTGCTGAATCTTTTTGTTGCCCTTAGGACTCTGAGCACTTTACCACTGATAATCAGTGCTAAAGTGCATGTGGTTCTTCCCTAAACATATGTGTAATTGATGTATACCTGATTGACCTATTTAATTTATTTGTAAGTCCCTTGTAAGGTGGTATACCATATACCTAGGGCCTGTAAGTTAAATGCTACTAGTGGGCTACAGCACTGCTTGTGCCACCCACAGAAGTAGCCTTTAAACCTGTCTCAGGTCTGCCACTGCAATGAATGTGTGTGCAGTTTACTGCCACTTCCACTTGGCATTTAAAATCACTTGTCAAGCCTTAAACTCCCTTTTTATTACACATAAGTCACCCCTAAGGTAGGCCCTCTTTAGTCCTAAGAGCAGGGTGCTATGTAAGTAAAAGGTAGGACATGTACTTCTACGTCGTTTTGCATGTTCTTGTAGTGACAAACAGCCTATTTCGTTTTTCACTACTGTGAGGCCTACTCCCTTTCATAGGCTAGCATGGGGAATTCATTAATACACTTTCAAGCTGTAATTCCTGATCAGAGAGGAGTAGCTTTTACATGTTTCATATCTTTCGAATGGTAATGATAAATCCTACTTACTGGTGAAGTTGGATCTAACATTACAAATTTGGAAATGCCACTTTTAGAAAGGTAACATTTCTCTGCACCTAATGCTCTGTGTGCCTGAAAGCTTGTCTCCAATACACACCTGGGGTGGGTGATAGCTCTTCTTTGTGAATTCCCTCAAGACAGCCACAACACAGGAAGGAGGAAGGATAGGTGTGTCTGAGTACCCATCTACATACATCTGCATTCTGATGGCCTTGCCTGGGCAGGATGGAAGGGAGGGGCTAACACTTCACTTGAATAGGTAGTGTTCTGTCCCAACACAAGGGGCTGAATTACCCCCCATAGATAGCCTGACAGACAGGACTGGGCTGAAAGGGGAACATGTGCACTTCAGAGAGCTGCTTTGAAGTCACCCCTCACATCAAAGGCATTTTTGAGTATAAGTACTGGGTCTCCGACCCCATGAAATCAGACACTTCTGGATCTTGAACGGAACCTCTGTCAGAAGCACTGCTGTGCTGCTTAAAGGACTCATCTTTGGACTTCAGACTCGGAAGTCCTGTTTTTCTCTTGTGTTGCCCTGCTGCCTACTGTTCTCTGACTCTGCTGAAGGAGAGCTAGACTCTGTCTTCCCTCCAAGTGATCTCCAAGGCCTTGTTGGCTTGCCTCCTGTTGCTTCAGACTCCGGGAAATCAAAGTCTCTACCCCTGCTCCTGTGCCTGGCTCACTGGAAGTGGGGCAGATACTTGCAACACGGATTTCAATGCATCTCCTGTCTGCGTGTAGCAGAACAGGCGTATTGACCCGGTTGCGGGAGTAAAATCGGCACATTGCATCGGAACCAGCGCTTTGCCTCCAGAGATCGACTCATCAGACAGCGTATTGCCGCTGCTGCAGCTTGGTGAGATAGACACATCCCCTCGACTGCGTGGCAGAATCCGGTGCATCGCTTGACATCTCTACTCCGGCACCCGTCTCCGGAACTGACACATCGCCTTCACTGCGTGGAGAAGATTGAAGCATCTCGCTGTTTGCGACCAGGAAAGGTACTTTGTTCACCGGAGCCTGCATGGGTCCTGTAGCTGGTCTGCACTCCATCGCTGTCGGCCCAAACTTTGAATTTGCCCCTGTCCAGTGCGACCTAAAGTAACCTTTTAGCGCTTCTTGCTTCTAAGCACTTTTCTGCATTTATTCCTTTAAAA
Organism: Calotriton arnoldi; assembly: GCA_963921515.1. NCBI lineage: Eukaryota > Metazoa > Chordata > Amphibia > Caudata > Salamandridae > Calotriton > Calotriton arnoldi. The sequence continues at coordinate 73,864 of CAWUFW010022775.1, read as the reverse complement.
TTCAATATCTCAACTTCTATACATTGGATTTTTGTCATTTTGGTCTTGTTTTGTTTATAATATAATAATCTATTTGTATAAACCTGTGTGGAGTCCTTTTGTGGTGTATTCATTATGTTACTGTGTGAGTGTGTTGCCTCATAAGCGTGACTGCTTTGTGCCAAGCTACCAGAGGGTGAGCACAGGTTATCTTTTAGTGTGTATCTAGCTTACACTCACTGGGATTGTGGCTTCTGCTTGGACAGGATACATACCTTCGCCAATTAGAAACCCAATTTCTAACACCACATGTTTCTAAGCAGAAATGCAGCATCTTATGTAACATCATAGGGTGGTCATACATGTAGACTGGCTCTCTCTAAAATAGTGCCTGCATACTTGTATTCCCAAATTTTGTTGGATGCATGTGTAAAATGAGACCACATTTATGGTAACTAAGGTGTAACTAGATTTCCAAGGGATTTCCCCTACTTTGTTAATGAAATCTTTACTGTCTAAGCAGTAAAACCGTAAGTTCAGTACATAAGGGAGAAGGAAGTGTTCCAAATATATATAGGTGTTTTCCAAAAGACTCTCGTTAGCCAAATTAATTGGTCTACCTGGCAGATTAACTCCATCCTTACGTATTTCTGTTAGCAGATAGAAACACTCAAACATGCAAAAACAGGTATCCGTGTAGGCTCAGGAGTCCCTTTTCACTCCAATTATATAGTGAAGTGTGAAAGTCCAATATGATCTGTCCATGATCTGGATATATGGCTCTCTTGTAGCTCCCTGAGAGATTAAGTTGCCTGTTAGCTTTCTTCAGATATTTATTCACATCCGAAAGAACCTCATTGTCCCCTTTGCCAAAGGGTTTTATGACCATACTACAGTCTCTGCTCAGGGTATCCAATGCCTGTTTCCAAGCCTTCGTTAAGTTATTGCTGCAGCAACAAATGATGGACGGAATGCTGAATAAATCAAACATTCACCCCCAGTCAAGAGATCTGGGTTAAATTCATCGTTCTTTTGCCAAGCCAGGTCCTCCCTGGACCGGAAACAAGCATACTGGGATCAGTTTCGGGAAATTACCCCTCATTAGCCAGGATAGTTTGAATACATGGCACAGTGAGCAAGGGACCCACGTCTAGGCATACCAATCCCACTTAGTGCGAAAAATGCTGCGGCAACAAATGATGGACAAAATGCTGAATAAATCAAACATTCACCCCCAATCAAGAAATCTGTGTTAAATCAATCGTTCTTCTGCTCACTACGCCACCCCAGTTTGTACCCAGCCATATGCAAATCAGTCTTGACCCTGCTTCTCATGGAAACAGTCCAGCCCAAACTGCCAAGCCAGGTCCTCCCTGGAATGGAAACAAGCAACCTGGGACCGGTTTCGGGGTATCACCCCTAATCAGCCAGCCTAGCTTGAAATCAGTGGCACAGAAATGGAAGGGACCCACGTCAGGGTATACTCATTCTCACTTAGGGTGAAAAAAGCTGCTGCAACAAATGATGGCTGGAATGCTGAATAAATCAAACATTCCCCCTCAGTCAAGAGATCTGGGTTAAATCCATCGTTCTTTTGCTCACCCAATTTGTACCCAGACATATGCAAATAAGCCTTGACCCTGCTCCTCAAGGGAACAGTCCAGCCTGAACTGCCAAGCCAGGTCCTCCCTGGACCCGAAACAATCATCCTGAGACCGGGTTCGGGGGTATCACCCTTCATCAGCCAGGGTAGCTTGAATCCAGTGGCACAGCAAGCAAGGGACCCAAATATTGGCATATTTCAGTGTTTTTGGTTTTTAATGTTAGTTCATGTCTCATTCCAAAACCTATCTATAACATCAGTGAATTTCAGTTTTTTTTATAGCATAAGCTAAGGTCTAAGAAGCTTTCTAACCTAACTATAACGTCACCTTAACTATTGTTTTTTTTCAGGGAATATATTGAATGTGTGTATATATAAATATATTCTCTGAAAAAACCAAAGGTTACAGGGACGTTATAGTTAGGGTCAGATTTTACTTGTACAAAACCAGTGAAATTCAGCAGTTATAGTTACCTGAGCCAGGCCTTTATATATATATATATATATATATATATATATATATATATATATATATATATATATACAGCCAAGAACTCTCCGAAACTCCACAGCAGCGCAACAGCAGCGGCGAACAGAGGGAAACAGACCCCAATAGCGATGGCAGGTAGAAATTTATTTCCTTACTTCGTGACGCGTTTCGAGCACAGCCGTGCCCTTGTTCACACACAACCATTCCGCCATGACATTTTTAAACTGCTGGGTGTGCACCTTCCCGTGTCACATGACCATAGATATAGAAGAAACCTTCATTAGTGCCATTGACATTTTCTCTTTGCCGGATAAAAAGCTTTCATTACAACGTGTAAACTATATATATATTATCTACTGGTGGTCGCCAGTAGATAGTTATAGTTAGGACCTAATTTCCATAGGAAAAGTGTTTTTTCTTTTCCCAATAACTTTGGCGCCGGTTGACGAATCTTCGCAAACTTTTCAAAACTTGTGGCCCGCTCCGGTCAGCTCCTAACCTGAAAGGTTCGGGGTGATTCGCCAAGCGGGGGCTGAGAAAAAAGGGGGGTCCCAAAACGTGTTTTCTCCATGTTATTTTCCATAGGAAACTTTAGACACGGCTACAGCCCGAACTGCTGAACGGAATTACACCAAATTTGGCAAAAAGGTAGCCCTTGGTTCAGAAAGAGCCCTTTTTGTTAAATGGTGTAAATCCGTTCAGTAGTTCCTGAGACATTGAAAAAAAAGAGGTCGGAAAATGAATTTCCCATAGGAAACTTTAGACATGGCTACAGCTCGAACTGCTGAACGGAATTACACCAAATTTGGCAAAAAGGTAGTGCTTGGTTCAGAAAGTGCCCTTTTTTTTAAATGGTGTAAATCCGTTCAGTAGTTGCTGAGAAAATCAAAAAATAAAAGTTTCGATATTTAGAGGCACGGAGGATCCGCGGACCCTCCCGACCACGAAGCTTTATTCTAATTGGCTGTCAACACTCCAAACCAGGAAGTGTTGGCAGCCATCTTGTGACTCGGTAGAACACACATTTTTAAAATACTTTTTTTTAAATACCACAATTTTGAATGATAAAAATTAGTGGCTGGGAATGTCCTTATCGAGGGCCTACGACAAATTAAAACTCATAATGCTCAATATCATTATTCATAGGATAAATCCCTGGAGATAATAGTCAACCCACAAATCCCAAATGGCCTATGTATGCAAACCACGCTATATTTATAATACAAAATGAATGGGATGAATCCCTATTACATTTTGTTTGGTGGTATGTCATTCATAAATTATCTTTATCATATTCCTATTAACTATGTGCAAACTAGTGCTGTGCTAAGTGTTTAGTGATGATTAAAAACAGTGATCCATCTAATATATTTTTTCTTCACTCCTGTTAATTCCCCTTGTTTCTTTAAATATTATCCACACTTTTTATAGATATCTCTAGCCTTTCATGTTCTTATTTATATATATATATATATATATATATATTTTTTTTTTTTAAATTATTATTATTTTTTAAAGGGGATGGGGGCCACGCGGCCCTCCTCCCCAGGCTGATTTAGACCTGGGGACCCCATCCCCGGAGCCAGGCATATATATATATATCTATCTATATATATATATATATATAGATAGATAGATATATATATATATAGATATATAGATAGATATATATAGATATATATTTTTATTTTTTTTGTAAAGGGGAGGGGGGCCAGATCTTCATTATAAAAAAAGATGGGGGGAAAAAATGCTAACATGCAGCTCCCTCTGTCCAAAACAATTCTGCTTCACTTCGTGGAAGCAAGAGCATTTTTAATGCTCTTGCTTCCATGAAGCAGAGCAGTGTTTGCTATGGCTTGCCAAGCCATAGCAAATTGCAATGTTCCGGGGGTGGGCACCCTGGAACATTGCTGGAGCCGGCCCTGAGGGGTGGCGGTCCCCATGTTCTGTGGCAACAAACAGGGGGGCACCCCTGATGAATGGGGTACAGGGTGCCACTCACAAGCATGACAGCTTTCTCCAAAGTGTGGCATATTCTTGTCCCACAAGGCACTGTACTTTAAAATTCAAGATGATGGTTTTCTATCCTTGGGAGTAAGAGCTGGCTATAACCAACCCACTGCTGTGGCTCATTTACCTTAACACTCCCTTTCCTGGGGCTGCCATCTGGCTGGGGGGTACAGGAAGAGGAGGTAGGCCTGGTCGGCATACCTTACTGTCCTGCTCTCTTTGAAGCCCATTTTGATTTACATACTTAAGTGCCTCAAAGCTGCTAGGCCTCTACACCTATATACTCTACCATATACTAGGGACTTACAGGTAAGTTGTCAGTGCCAATTGTAATTACACCTAATTACCATATACCTTTTTAATCAGAGCACTGGCCCCCGGTCTGGTTAGCAGAGCCCAGGGCACAGTCAGAGTCACTTACCACCAATATCAGTCAAAAACATGGGGGCGATCAGGGCAAAAAGGATGACTTTTACACATGCCCGCCCCCTAATTAAAGGTGATGGGTAACTAACCTACACCCTGGTATCCTCATCAGCTAAGTGGAAAAACCTGGAAAGTTCATCCGCATTGGCATGGACAGTCCATGGTCTGTGTTCCACTGTGAAGTCCTTCCCCTGTAGAGAAATGGACCACCTCAATAGCTTTGGATTCAACCCCCTCATCTGCATGAGCCATCGGAGAGGTCTGTGGTCAGTTTGAACATGGAAGTGAGTACCAAACAGGTATGGTCTCAGCTTTTTCAGGGACCAAACCACAGCAAAGGCTTCCCTCTCATTGGCACTCCATCTCTGTTCTCTGGGGAAAAGCCTCCTGCTAATGAAGGCAACTGGCTGATCAAGGCCCTCCTCATTTACTTGTGCCAACATTGCCCCAATCCCTTGTTCTGAAGCATCTGTCTGAACCACAAACTCCTTTGTGTAGTCAGGGGCCAGTAACACTGGTGCTGAACACATAGCCTCTTTCAGAGTGTCAAAGACCTTCTGATACTCTGGGTTCCATATGACGTTCTTTGGCTGCTTTTTTAGAAGTGAGTTCTGTCAGGTGAGACACAATGGTCCCATAGTTCTGAACAAATCTTCTATAATACCCAGTCAGACCAAATAAGGCCCTGACCTGTGTCTGGGTTGTAGAAGCTGGCCAATCCAAAATGGTTTGGATTTTGGACTGGAGAGGTTGTACATGGCCTCCACCTACAAGGTGGCCCTGGTATCCAACTGAACTGTGCCCTATTTGGCACTTACTGGCCTTAATATTCAGGCCTGCCTGCTGCAGGGCCTGAAGCACTTCCTTCAGGAGGCTTGAGTGATCCTACCAGGTGGAATTGTACATAGCTATATCATCCAGATAAGCTCCATTGAACTGCTCCAGCCCAGACAGGACCTTGTTCACCAACCTTTGGAAGGTGGCAGGGGCACTCTTTAAGCCAAAGGGCATTACTTTAAATTGGTAATGTCCCTCTGGTGTGGAGAATGCTGACCTCTCCTTTGCTCCTTCACTGAGGGCAATGTACCATTAGCCTGAGGTCAAATCAAATTTATTCAGGTACTTAGCAGCCCCTAACATATCAATGTTCTCATCCGCTCTAGGTATAGGGTGAGCATCAGCCTTAGTGACTGCATTCAGTCCTCTGTAGTCCACACAGAACCTCAAATCCTTCTTCCCCCCCAGGGGTTAGGTTTGGGTACCCGCATCACTGGGCTGGCACATGGACTGTCCGAGGGCTCAGCTACCTCCATTTCAGCATCTGAGCTACTTCAGCCTTGATGCTGACTCTGACCTGGTCAGATAACCTGTACAGCTTGTTCTTGACTGGAAAGCTGTCGCCAGTGTCAATGTTGTACATACACCAGCTGGTAATACCTGGAGGTCAGAGAGAACAGACCAGCAAACTGCTCCAGCACCTGCTTGCAGTCTCTGTGCTGTTGGTATGTCAATTTGGGAGAGAGTACAACCCCCTCCGCTGACCCATCTTGCACATTGTTGGAGAGGAGGTCTGGCACTGGCTCAGTCTCCTCCTCTCCTCCCTCATCTGCGACCATCAGCATGGTCATACCTGCCCTGTCTTGGTGGGGTTTCAACCTACTGACATGGAGGACCCGGTGAGGGTTTCTGGGGGTGTTCAGGTCTACCCGGTAGGTATCCTCACCCTTCTTCTTTAGGATTGGATAGGGCCCAGCCCACTTGTGTTGGTGGGCCCTAGGAGCCACAGGCTCCAACACCCACATCAATTGTCCTGGAGTATACTCAGGCATGGTAGCATATTGGTCATATCAGTGCTTCATGAGCTTCTGGGTGGCCTCCAATTTTCTGCTTGTCTTGTACATGTAGTCTGCCATGCCAGATCTCAGGCCTAGCACATAGTCCAGCACATTGTCCTTGGTTTCTTTGACAGGCTTTCCCCAAGACTCTCTCACCATATACAACGGCTCTCTTACAGGGTTCCCAAACAACAACTCAAAGGGGCTAAAGCCAACCCCTTTCTGTGGGACCTCCCTGTAGGAAAACAGTAGGCATGGGAGGAGAACATCCTATTTCCTCCTGAGTTTGTCAGATAAACCATTGATCATGCCCTTAAGGGTCTTATTGAACCTTTCCACCAGACCATTAGTCTGGGGATGATATGGGGTGGTGAACTTGTTGGTAACACCACATTCTTCCCACATCGCCTTCCGATTGCTGGACGTGAAATTTGTGCCCCTATCTGAAACAACCTTCTTTGGGAAACCCACTCTGGTGAACACAAGTAGGGCCGGAGCCACCAAAGGAGCAGTGACTGTTCTGATGGGTATTGCTTCAGGGTATATTGTGGCATAGTCCACTACCACAAGACATATTTGTACTCTGATGCCATTGGTGGTTCTAGGGTACCAGCAATGTCCATCCCCACCCTCTCAAAGAGAGTCCCAACCACTGGCAGTGGTATCAAGGGAGCCTTTGGCTTGCCCCCTGTCTTGCCACTGGCCTGACAGATTACACAGGAGCTGCAAAACTCCTTCACTTTGACGGTCGTATTGGGCCAATAGAAATGATTAACCAAACTTTTCCACGTCTTACTCTGCCCCAAATGACCAGCTAAGGGGGTGTCACAGCTTAAAATCAGGAGGAATTCTCTGTACTTCTAGGGGACCACCAACTTCCTGGTAGCCCCTTCTTTGAGGTCTTTAGCCTCAGTGTAGAGAACACCATCCTCCCAGTAGACTTTGTGGAAGCGACTGACATCACCCTTCTCTTGCCTGGAGGCAGTCTGCCTCAGGCCCTCAACAGTGCAACACTTTCTCTGTCCCTGACACAACTCCTCTATGGAGGGTCCACCAGCTCCTTGCAACTCTGCCAAGATGGACAGATCTTGCAGGGGTGGGTTCCCTACCTAAGAGGTAAGATCCTCCCCCTGAGTGTTAGAGTCCTCCTGCACCTCTGGAGTTCTTTGGGCTGGCTCACCAGACCTGGTGCCCTTTCTCTTGTCATTGGATGCTTGGCCCATTGCTCCAGGGTCCAAGTGTCCAGCATTCATGGAGATCCATGAACCATTCTCTCCACCCCTGACCAGTCAGACACTTCAAGATCATTTCCTAGTAGACAGTCCACTGGGAGAGCAGGGGACACAACTACCTGCTTAGGGCCTGTCGCACCTCTCCATTCTAAACTCACCATTGCCATAGAATAGAGTTTGGCTCTGCTGTCTGCATAGGTTACCTGGTGAGATACACCAGGTATGAGCTGACCTGGGGAAACCAGTTTCTCTGTGACCATAGTCACACTGGCTCCAGTATCTCTCAGAGCCTCAACCCCAGTTCCATTGATTTTAGGCCTCTGCCTATACCTCTCCATGCTAGGAGGCAAGGTGGCCAGGGTTGCAATTTCCACCCCACACAAGGACACTAAGGTTGCCTCTGTCAACCCCTTCCCAATCTCTGGGACAATCACCACCCCCACCCCGATACTGACAATCTCGTGGGACTGTCCACCAGTGGGGGGGAGGGGGTTCTTTGTGCAGACAGCATCTCCTCTCTTGTGTCCTGAATGATAACAGTCAAAATACTGGCCTGCCTTCTCCTGCCTTTGCAGGGTTGAAGGACTTCCCCTGATAACCTTTCCACTTGAAAGTGGATTGGCTCAGGGTCCCTCCCCCCAGCGCTGGTTTTTGTGGGTATTGTGAGTACTCTTTCTGTATTTGACCTTCTTTTCCTTGGGCTTCCCCCTGTGGGGTGGGGGGTGGCTGTCCTCCCTTCTTCTGATTACCCTCCCTGGTGCTGATGGGAAACCCAGGTTCTCATCAGCTAGCACCCCCGCTCTCTGGGGCTAGTCAGCTTAGAGTCCACTAGGTACTGGCATAACTTCTCTTATACACAATGGGACAAGATGTGCTCTTTCAGCAACAAATTATACAGCCCCTCATAAGTACCCACTTGGTTACCACTGATCCAGCCCTCTAGTGCCTTCACCGAGATGTCTACAAAGTAACCCTGGGCGGAGTTCGCGGAGTTGCACTACGCGGAGCACCGCGAAGTGCATAAAAAACTCTGTCGCACTACGCAGAGCTCCGCGAGCGGCGGAGTATGATAGAAAAATGCCGTTCACGGTGATTGCACAGTGCCGGATGCTTGTCCGCACTGTGCAATCATTGCGAACGGCACCATGCACAGCGCAAGCTTTCCTTTTCTGCCGCTCGAGTAGATTTTTACTCGAGCGGCAGCTTTCTCAATGCGAACGGGCAGTTTCTCAACGCGAGCGGTCGCGAGCATACGCGACCACTCGCAATGAGAAACCTGACCCCCCGCGTTGAGAAATCTCACCGGGATGTTGATTTTCCACGCTCGCGCTCGCCAACTTGATGTTGACGATCGCGAACGAGGAAAAATCTCGCCGGGAGGTTGATTTTCCTCACTTGCGGTTGCCAACTTCACGTTGACGAACGCAAGCGAGAAAAAAAACTCCGCTCTGCACCGCAAAGCGGAGTTTTTTGGAACTCCGCGATCTCCGCGTAACGCGGAGTGCAGAAAACTCCGCAAACTCCGCGAGCGGAGCGGAGTTCACTGCCCAGGCCTACTACAAAGTCCACCAAGAACTGTGTGTTAACTTTCTGGGTGTCCCTGAACTTCATCCTGTACTGCTCTGGGGTCAGACCAAATTTATTGACTAAACATTGTCTCATGTGGGAGTAAGATTTTGCCACATCCCCCTGTAGAGACAGGAGCCTATCCTTCCCAGCTTCTGGGATCAGTTCCCACAGGAGTGAGCCCCAATACTTAGAGTGGACCCCTCTCATCTCTAGGGCCCTCTCAAATGCAGTCAGCCAATTGTCAATATCATCCTCCTCGGTGTGCATGGGAACTATTCCCTTGGGAAGCCTGGAATTAAACCCACCACCCCTCTGCATCTCAGAATGTTCTTCATTGTCGCTGCCCCGTTTCTTTTTACTTTCACCTCCTACCACTTCTCTCTATCTAGTTCTAACTTCTTCCCTTCCAGGGCTATGGAAGCCAACTGAGCCTCAAGCACTTGCCTTCTGAGGGCCCTATCTGGGTCCTCTGTGGAGGAGCCTCTCCTCCCCCCATTAGCTGGAAGTATGAACCTGGTACTAGAAGAAATGGATGAGGTGTCATCATCTACCTCTCGGAGGTGGTTGTAGGGGTCACCCTCCCTTTCCTTCTCTGGAGCTGCCTGTGACCAGGCCTTGAGGGACCTAATCAACTCTGCCTTCCTGATGTTGTTGATATTATGTAGCCCCCTAGACCTGCACTGCCCTAGCTCCCTAAGCTCAGCCACTGTGAATTTGTTCAGTTTAGCCAGATCTAGCTCCATGGTATGTCTAGTTTTGGGTCACAATAACTTAACAATTTAGAAATAGAACACATTTAGAAAAATCTAAATGATGGATTTAAAATCAGTGGTAGTACAAATATCAAAAGTCAATTTAGCAGTTTAAAAAAAAATCTTAACTTTACTGTATGGTGTAATTTAAACACAAGTATGTATCCTCACCGCTGAACAACAAATGTTCGAAGGTGGAATATTGGTAGGGGTAAGTGTGCACCTACCACTAGCAACAAGGCCACCAATGCAATATAAAGTCCAGACAGGGTCTCAGTAAATTATTCCCTTGCTCAACCCTTGGTAGCTGGCTGTGAGCAGGTAGGCTTAACATAGGAGACAGGTGTGTGAAGCATTTAAAAACACCAATACATTAGACACAACACACAATAAAATCCACAACCAATCTATAGAAATAGGAAACATTTTTATGATTAAAATGGCACCAAAATGACAAAGATCTGATATAGGGAACCGGAGATGTGAACTTTTAAAGACTAAACACTTCCTCGTGCTTAAAAACATATAGCGACCACTTGGGACATCTGGTTGCGCTTGACCAAGACAAAGTAAAAATTTGAGGCTGACTGCATTGGAGGCTGGTCGGACACACTAAGCGGGAGGCCCCGGTCAAAATTTTACCCCTTGCCCTTAGAAACGTTTCTGGAGGATTTTGTGTCGGCGGTTTGGCTCAGCGCGAGGACTCGGTGAAATCCTGGAAGTCTTGAGCTCCAGAGTTTTTAGTGGGACGAGCCTGAAATCCAGGTTGGGTCGTGGTTTGACATCGGCGGCCTGACTCTCGTCGATGGATTGGTCACCTTATGAAACTTTTTCCAAAAGTTGCTCCAAACTTCTACAAACTTCTGGAGCTTCTTTCTGAAGTTCCTCTTGAGGGTTCAAAGTGTCCACAAAACAAATCCAAGGTTCTAGAGTCTCTGAGTGCTACTCGGAAGTTGGGACTACAGTGCTCACAATGCAACTGGCCAAATCCTTAAAAGTCCACTTGACGCACTCGAGGCTGGGGACATCTTGGGGAGATGGTGTATGTGAGCTCTGTTAACCTGTTGCTTTCAGGGAGTCCTTAATCCTTTTTGAAGCAAGGCAAAGTCCTTAGGGCTGTAGCTTCAAGTGTGCAGCAGGCACTGTCCTTCAGGGTGCAATCCTTTGGGGTGTAGACCAGGGTTCCAGCAAGGTAGACCTTCTTCTCCTTGTAATTTCAGGCAGATGCTCTGAGTTCCTATGCATCTCTCACATATTTATTCAGAGCAAGGGTACAGGGTACCGCCCAAAAGCATGAGTACTCCTTGGGATTTAGAGCTGGCTTAACAAACCTACTGGTGTGGCTCAATTCCCTTAACACTCCCTTTCCAGACCTCATACACATTCTGTTCCTGGGGCTGACATCTGGTTGGCAGGTACAGGAAGAGGAGGTAGGCCTGGCTGGCATTCCTTTCTGTACTGCTCTCTTTAAAGCCCAGTTTGATTTACTCAGCCCCCTTCCTGGCCTGTTCTCTGCAGCTGTCCCCCATCAGATAACATCTGTCTCAGTGCAAGCCACTTATCACCTCATCAAAGCAATGTGGCTAAGCCTGTTAAGGCTGGCCAATCAGGAGAGGCTGCTAGAAGCCGGGATTTTGGCTCCTAGAAAAGAAAGTTCTATAATTTATCTCCTGTATTAGTTATGATAAATTCAACAGTGGCAAGTTGTTGGATTTATCATGACCAATCTTTTAAGCCCTTGAAATATTATTTTAGCTCACTCCTATCAATAGTTACACTGTATTACAGTATCCCCATGTTAGTCTATGGAGCTTAAACGCTACAATGTTGAAAAACGAAATTGGTAGGTTTTCCTGGACCAGAGCATATAAAACATATTTTAAAATGTCCCTGCTTAGTTTTACATGGCACCCTACCTTGGGGGCCGCCTTGGGTAGACCTTTGGGGTGAGTTATATGTAAAAATAAGATATTTCAATACTTTGGAAGCACCTATAAATCCAAAGTCGAATTTGCATCTACTTTCAATTTAAAAGTAGCTTGAAAAGCAGGGCTGACTTTTAAAATAATAACAGGCAACACAGCAGGGCACACTTAAGTGCCTCAAAACTGCTGGGCCTCTACACCTACATGCCCTTCCATATACTAAGGACTTACAGGTAGGTTGTCAGTGCCAACTGCAATTACACCTGATTACCATATACCTTTTTTAATCAGAGCACTGGCCAGGGCCTGGTTAGCAGAGCCCAAGACTCAATCAGAGTCAGTTACCACCAGTATCAGTCAAAATATGGGGGTGATCAGGGCAAAAAGGATGACTCTCTCACACCTTGAAGCATGAAGGCATTGTAATTGATCGATTTCAGTATCTGTGGAGGCAGGAGGCAAGTTGCATTTTCATAGGGCACCCCCTTACTCAGTTACATACTTGTCCACCTAGTAGAGCTGAGCTTTGTGCACTGCTGGTACGCAAATACTGTCTGGAATGGGTGGCCTTTACTAGTATGTGGTAACCACAGTTACTGTTAGGGCAGTATTGTGCTGACTGTTGAGTGATGAAGTCCACTATGTTTCGTCTTTTTCTAATCTTGAGTTTTAGTTTTAAAAAAATATAACGCATTTGTGAAAGCATTAAAGTTGCCTATAATTTTCACATAAATGGGTATCGCATTTCTGCATGGTGGCTTGCCCAAATTAGCTCACACATGATTAGCTGCTTGTCTCGTGGTGGCATATGGTCTAGAGGGGAGAGAGGTACACTAAACCATACACAAATAGTTTCCAGTAGGCCATATCCTCTTCCAGTTTCTCATTTCTTCTGGTCTTTCCCAAACTGACATACCTCAGCCCCCGCCCAGTCCTCTACATCTTTTAACCACATTTCATGGTCTGGCCACTGCAATTCCAACAATTTCCTCATGGTTCAGAGTTTGGCCATTACCAGAGCTATCACTGCTGCTATTTCTCACACCTCGATTTAAACTCAAAATGGTCATATGCCCAAAACGTGTGCTTAATGGAGAAGCCAGCAAAATATGTATAGAATCTGTTTGCAACTTGTGTTCATAATTCAGCAACTTAAGGGTAGACCCCTATTAATTGAAAAGAAAAGGTAGCTGATAGTTTCCACGCTGGGGTTAGGCTCCACTTCTGTCACCAAAATCAATCAATCAACCAATCTTTATTGTTTCAGCTTTACAAATGTGAGCTATACAAAAAACATAAATCGTAAAATCTCATAAAATGTAAGTACAAGACATACCATACTGCACAAAATACCCACAATAATTTTAAAAGCTAAAAATTCAAAACACACTGCAAACAACGCTTACAAAAATTAACAACCAATTCCCTAAGTCAAAATTAACTTGTTTATGATTTCAGACATAAAGAAACACTCTTGTCTTACACGTCATAGCCTGGAATGCTAAGCAAGTATGTACTTTTCTGGATCAGCTAGTGTAATGATGTAACCTGAACTTGAACTGTGAGGTAATGGAATAGTAGCACTGGAAGGTTAGCGAGGTTTGGAATATCTAAGGGGCAGTTGGAAAGGGAGCTCAAGCGATGAGCACTGTATTGTGTGTTCTGCATTAGGTCAGCAGTGTAGAGAATGTGGACGGTTTAATCATTTTACAAGTGTATGCAGGTTCAAAAGAGACAAAAAGGAATCATGGACTAAAAAGGAAAACTGGAGCAAGCAAAATATGTCTGAGGCTAAAAAGAAAGTTGGCAATATTTAGTATTTATGGCAAATGCAAAGTGTTGAACATGATTATGAGGAAGCTGAACAATCAGAAAGGTTTTATATGAAGCCTGAAGAAAGTGAATTCAAACAAAGTAACATGATCAGAAGACAGGAAATTAAAAAAAACGTCTGTGGATATCACAGTTGGTTCTCAAAAAGTTCCTTATGCAGTAGATATTGGTGCAGCATGTAATATAATGTGTTTCACTGTATATCAAAACATGGAGAAACGGCCATCTCTAACTCCATCACATGTAAGTGCTTTCCATTGGGAAGAAAAACAGCTAGTTTTATGTTTAGGAACATTTGAGGAAACTCTACAGTATGGAGGGAAATCCAGCAGAGAAGAAATACATGTGTTAGAAGGTGAAGTTCCTGGCTCATGTTTGTTGAGTAATGTCAAGGCTCAAGTGATTGGTCTGCTAGCAATGACTTGGCAATGTCACAAAGGAGCATCCTGTTTAAAACAGTATCCACAATTATTTACAGGTCTAGGAAAACTGAAAGATAAAGCAGTAACTTTGCATATTAATGAGGCTGTGAAACCTGTTGCGCAAATTCACAGAAGAGTTCCAGTACATTTACAGACAAAAAGAGATAAATTCTCTTCTTCAACAAGACATTATTGAGCCAGTTTCTGGGCCAACGTCATGGATAGCTCCGATTGTGGTGGTTCTGAAAAAAGATGTAGAGGACAGAAGAAGTAGCATCAGGGGTGCGATTAGCTTCTCAAAATTGGATTTATATAAGAGATACCATCAATTAGAAATTGATGATCAGTCTCGTTACATAACAACATTTCGAACACATTTAGGCCTATAGAGATACAAAATATTGAATTTTGGCATATGCTCAGCTGCTGAAATGTTTCCGGAAACCATAAAAAATGTAATAAAGCCAGTGCAAAATGCTATGAACTATAGTAATGATATCTTGGTATTCGGAAAAACTCAAGAAGAACATGGTCAAGCCTTAAATGAAGTGTGCCAACAATGTGTAACAGCTGGTCTAACACACAACTTAGGAAAATGTGACATAAACAAATCTGAATTAATATTCTATGGTCATATATTTTCTCGAAAAGGTATGAGACCTGATTCATATCATCTTTAAACTTGGTAGCTATTCCTAAAGATGTATCAGAACTACGTTCATTCTTGGAAATGGCCAACTACTGTTTGTGAGACTTTGCCACCATAAGTGCACCGCTTAGAGAATTAACAAAGAAAGGTCAGAAATTCATTTGGGATGTGAACTGCAAACAAGCATTCAAACAAATAGAACATGACATATTGTCTGCAGCCTATTTGAAGTATTTTAATCCGCAATTGTGCACTGAGGTAGTGGTGGTAGTGGTGGATGCCACTCCTGTGGGACTTGGTGCAATGCTGGTGCAGCATTACCCCGGCAGGAAGACTCCTTGATATGTGATTTCACATGCTAGTAAAAGTTTGTCTGATTTGGAACGGAGATACTCCCAGCCAGAAAAAGAAAGTTTTGCAGGAGTGTGGGCATGTGAATATTATCATGATGGTATATATGGCAAACCATTTGTTATAATAAAAGACCCTCAAGCACTAGTTGCAATTTATGGGAATTTAAAAATTCAAATGCCAGTACATATTGAAAGATTTGAGAATGATGGATTATGATTTTAAGATCCTTCATAATTTAATCCAGCAGACAATTTATCTAGACACCCCACTGAAATAGAGATAAAAGAACAGTTGGAGGCAGAAGAATACATATGTTTTATTTTCAGGTCTACCATTCATTATATCAGATAAAGAGCTAATTGAAATGACCAAGAAAGATGAAACAATTAAAGAAGTTCAAAGGATTATATTTGAAAACAAATAGAGACTAGTAAATACTGCATCACGATTCCAAGCGAATGTAAAAAGAAACTACATACTAGCATTTAAGAAAATACATTCAGAGTTATCAATAGCTTCTTCTGGAGTGCTTTTAGAGGAAATAAATTAATAATTCCCGAAAGTCTACAAAGGCGTGTAATTGATCTGACACACAATAGCCACAGAGGTGTGTCAGTGACAAAGAAC
Source organism: Calotriton arnoldi (assembly GCA_963921515.1). NCBI lineage: Eukaryota > Metazoa > Chordata > Amphibia > Caudata > Salamandridae > Calotriton > Calotriton arnoldi. The sequence continues at coordinate 58,158 of CAWUFW010022775.1, read as the reverse complement.
ATATTGAGAGAAAAAAGGTGGTTTTTTAGTCAAGTAGAGGAAGTGGCACAAACATGTCATCTATGTTAATGCACTACACAGGAAAGAGTAATGGAGGAGTTACACATGTCCAAATTACCTGATGCTGTATGGTCTAGTGTGGCAGCAGATTTTTATGGACTACTAGATTCAGGGCACTATTTACTAGCATTGATTGATGAGTATTCTCAGCTCCCGATTGTAAAAGTAGTATCGTCAACGACAGCTGTGCTTCCTGTTCTTGATGACATTTTCTCGGCCTGGGGGATACCAGATATGTTGAAAACAGATCATGGAACACCTTTTAGTGCAAATGATTTTAAGAAATTCATGAATTATTTGGGAATAACTCATAGAAGAGTTACACCAATGTGGCCACAAGCAAATGGTATGGTGGAAAGATCAAAGATCAAGATCAAAAAAGCTATACAAAGAGCAAAGCTCTCTCAGATTTCAATAAATCATGTGTTATGTCAGGTTCTGTGAGACTATAGAAATACTCCTCATGGTTCTACAGGAAAAAGCCCTTCTCAGTTAATGTTTGGTCAGTCAAGACAAACACGTCTGCCACATCTTCCATCTGTTCCACCAAAAGATCATGCTGAAAAAAGGAAAAAGATTCAGAAGCAAAAGAAAAATGAAATACTATGCCGATGGCAAGAAGAATTTTCAAAGTGAGAACTACAGTATAGGAGACCTAGTATTAGTAAAGCTACAGCAAGTAAAAAACTTGCAGAGTAAGTTCCATTCAGCTCCTTTGAAAGTGACAAAAAATCATGGGATTGCAATTACAGCAGAAAGTGACAGCAGAGTAATGACAAGAAATAAAACATTTTTCAAAAAAAATAATCCAAATGCTGAGTAACAAGACAATGCACAGTTAGATGGTCAATGCACAGAGCAATTAAGTAGAAAATCTGTGAGGCTTTCACGGAAACCAAATCGCCTAATAGAGCATTGGTAAATATTAATATGTGAAATGTGAATTGTCTGATTCCTTTCTTATTGTTCCTAATTTTTCTTCTTTTTTTGTTTTCTCTCTTTCTCTCTTGTTTTAAATTTTTAAAAAAAGAAAAGGGGGAGAAATGTAATGATGTAACCTGAACTTGAACTGTCAGGTAATGGTATAGTAGCATTGGAAGGTTAGGGAGGTTTGGAATATATACAGGGCAGTTGTATGCTCGGCTACTCACTCGTCGAGGGTCTCAAGGTGCTGAGGGGGGAGGGGGGCTGCTGATCTGTCTGGGCGCTGGGGTTCAGTGGAAGAGCCAGGTCTTGAGATCCTTCCTGAATTGATCAGCGTCGGGGATTGCCTCAAGTGGAGAATCTGGGTGTTCTAGGTCTTGGCAGCGAGGTAGAAGAAGGATCTTCCTCCGGTTCTAGTCTTGTGGGACGGTGGCCAGGGCCAGTTGGGCGGAGCAGAGGTGTCTGGTGGGTATGCGGAAAGAGAGGCGGTGGTTCAAATATGCTGGTCCTGCATTGTGCAGGGCTTTGTAGGCGTGTGTGAGGAGCTTGAAAGGGATTCTTTTGTTGACTGGGAGTCAGTGGAGTTCTCTAAGGTGTTCGGTGATGTGGCTGCAGTGGGGGATGTTGAGGACCAGTCTAGCTGCGGCATTTCGAACGTTCTGTAGTTTCCTGAGGAGTTTCTGGGTGACGCTTGCGTAATGTGCGTTGCCATAGTCGAGTCTGCTGCATATGAGTGCGTGGGTGACTGTCTTTTTGGATTTAGTGGGGACCCATCTGAATGCCTTTCGAAGCAGGCGAAGTGTGTGGAAGCATGATGAGGATGCGGCGTTGATCTGGCACTTCATTGTGAGGGAGGAGTTCAGTATGATGCAGAGATTTTGTGCGTAGTCCATGGGGGAGGGGGGGTTCTAAATGCGGCGGACCACCAGGAGTCATCCCAAGCTTAGGGGGTGGTTCCCAGGATGAGGACTTCAGTCTTGTTCGAGTTGAGTCTGAGGCAACTGTCTTTCATCCAGGTGGCAACGGCCTTCATCCCGCTGTGGAAGTTGTTTCTGGTGGCAGTGGGTTAGTTGGTGAGGGAGAGGATCAGCTGGGTGTCGTCTGCTATAATACACTTGCAAACAGGGCGCCCCCTGAAGAAAGCACCCGTGCAGTGGCACTGGTTGCACCACCATAGAGACGGCCCTGGGTCAGATGGTCAGCAGCAGGGAGGTTGGGGGCAGCAGCTACCAGGCAGAGCTGCACAAGGAAGGGAGCAGTCCACTGAAAGGTCAGTGGATTGCACCTTAACCACGCAGCGGCTGCCATTAAGTAGTGTGCGGGGGCCTGGATAGCTGGGAGGCGGGAAACGCGGGGAGCAGGAAAGTGGCACTGGAGGGGGTGGGGTCGCGGGGGATCGCAGGGGCAAAGAAAAAAGCAGAAAAGGCAGAAAAAGAGAGACAGAGGGCAGCCCAGCAGCAGAACAGTGACACTCTACCACTAGACCACCACGGATGAGGCGCGGGTGGGTGCCTGCGGGTGGAAGGCCTCGAAATACTGACCCGAGGGTCAGATAATCAGCAGCAGGGAGCTTGGGGGCAGCAGCTACCAGGCAGAGCTGCGCAAGGAAGGGAGCAGTCCACTGAAAGGTCAGAGCTGAAGCGACGAGCACTTTATTGGGTGTCTAGAATAAACTGCAAGAAAAGGCTCTGCTATCTTGCTTTTAATTACAAGATTAAAGCTAGATCTCTGCGTAAAGCTCTCGAAGACTTCAAATGCCTGGTAGTGCTCCTACTTGCAAGAGACTCTAGTCTTGGTATGCTACAAAACTGCTTTAGCACCTAGAATTTGTCTTTTAAAAGTCTGATAAAAACACAAGGACAAGACATCTACCATTTCCAAAACAATGTGAGCAAAGTTCCCACACTATGTACCAAAGTGTAATGGTGATTTGATATGGTGTGTGATGGGGCTTAAAGTGCTGGTGCGTATTGCCTCTCTCTGTTGTGCAAATATATAAGTTGGAAAGCTCTTAAATTGTGACTTGAAGTTGTTGCACAGGATTGCCCCAAACTCAAGATAGATGTAAGTCATAATTTAGTGTGCCTGTCTTCCCACTGATACCATAAGCACTAAACTGCAGACAGAACGTGGTAAGACAGTGCTATCTTTTGGTACAATTCAGCTGCCCCAAAGTTCAAATAAGACGAATGGTCCTCTTGAAAACTAGGTTGCGTTATTTTTCCAAGCAGCATAAACATGTGATGACACAGGAATACACAATTCCTCAGAGTCAGTTAGGAGGCAGAGGGACATTGCATCCTTGCAGTCTCTTATGTCATATTTGTTAAAAAAAAAAGGGGCAAAGATAAACCTCTTGTTGTATTTTCTGTGACAGAATGCTGTCCAACATTCTCCGGGGAATGTGGGAGACCATTCTAAGACTCGGGGGTAAGAGGTGTTCGATGGCTGTTGGTGCTGGACGGCAGCTCCCTCTTTGTTTGCTGTATTTTATCTAAAAATAAAGTAATTTTCTACACTTAGCATCACGCAGAGATGGGTCTTTTCACTGGCAATGGGAAAGAGGCAAAGAGGAGAGCAGCCGCTTGGAGGTGGCAGCAGTGGTGGGAGAAGACTGTGTTGCGGTGCGTGGGACTTCTGCCCCACTGTTGCCTTGGTGAAGTTTGATGTGATTGTGGGGCCTGCACATGACCACAATCAGCGTCTTAGTGGGCATCCTTCCAGCAAGTACAAAGTTTGGTTGGGCATACACTGGTATCTGTGGCTCCCTAGTTGGTGTGTGATAGCTGTGTGACATGTCACGTGCAGCGGGAGTTTGCTGACAGAAAAGCGTTGCCTGGAAACTGATTACATACACAAAACAACTGCACTGTGCAACATGTGAGCATAAAAGCTCCCACAACAACAAAGGAAAGAAACCTGGAGTATTGGAAATATTAGAAATAAAGGATCTCTTTGTAATACCCATTGTTAGTCACTATTTTAAAGCACCACTAAACAAATGGTGCTACAGGGAAGCAGATGGTTTAAGGAAACAACAGCCCTCTCTTGTTTCGTGGTTCCTAAAAAAAAATATATATATATATATATATATATATATATATATATATATATATATATATATATATATATTCACTGAAAAAACCATAGGGTTCAGGCACGTTATAGTTAGAAATTAGCATTTAAAAAACCTTACAAATTCACTGAAAAAACCATAGATTTTAGGGACAGTTATAGTTAGTTGGACATTGCACTCGTACAAAACCCGTGAAATTCCCCGTTATAGTTAGTTCAGGTAACTATAACTCACGCCCCGCAATGCACTGCTGATGACGTCACATATTACATCACTCATAACATGGTCAGTGACATCACTGATGACATCACTGATGACATCTCAAATGACATCACTGATGACATCATCCAGTGACTGTGTGTTTCTGTAAAGTTTAAATATGTTTAATATATATAGGGAAAGGCGTATTGAAGAATGAGTGGGTGTATAAGTGTCTGAATGGATGATTTAGTAGGTGCGTGACTAACTCAATAAGTGAGTGATTAAACGTATCTTACTGAATGCATGGGTTAGTGACTAAACTGGGTGAATGTCTTTATCCGTCTGTCTGTTGCTGTGTAAGTGGCTGCATGGGTTTGTGAATAGCTACATGAGTGTCTATATGAGTTATTGATTGGTTGTCTGAGTATCTGTATGGGTGCCTGAGTGTTTGTGTGGGTGGGGTGTGTGCGACTCTGTGCATAGATGTGTGAGTGGGTGATTCACTGGGTGGATGGTTTCAAGAGTGCATCTGTGATAGACTGTATGGGTGGGTAAGTGTGTGTAAGAGTGTGTTAGTGAGTGAATGTATGTCCCAGTGGTACATGTGTGAGTAACTACATATGTGAAAGGCAGTATATATGTGTGTTGGAGTATATAAATAGCTATAAGCGAGAGTGTGTGAATGTGAGAGTGACTGTATGGATGAGTGTGTGCTTATATCAGAGATTGTATAAGAGCGTAAGAATGTGCTAGTATTTGTATGAGTAAGTGAGCTGGTGTGTGTATAACTGTATAGGTGAGTAAATGGGTGTGTGCTTAATTTTTTGCATGACTGACTAGGTGTGTGAGTACCTCTATGGATGAGTGGCGGTGTGTGAGTGTTTATATAGGTGTATGAGTGCATATAATAGTCCTGTACTGAGTGACTATAAGTATGAGTGACTGTACGGGTGAGTGAGTAGATGTGTGTGTGTAGACCTAAGAATCAGTGAGTGCGTATATAGTAATTGGTGTTGGAGTGTCTATGATTTTGACAATGGCAGTCTGTAATTTACAGTGGGTGTATCAAAAGTTATATTAGGGCGTGAGAAGATGCATCAAATTATCACATGGTTGATGTCATCAGTGATGTCATCAGTGATGTCATTTGAGATGTCATCAGTGATGTCATCAGTGATGTCACTGACCATGTCATGAGTGATGTAATATGTGACGTCATCAGCAGTGCATTGCGGGGGCGCGAGTTATAGGTACCTGAACTAACTATAACGGGGGAATTTCACGGGTTTTGTACGAGTGCAATGTCCAACTAACTATAACTGTCCCTAAAACCTATGGTTTTTCAGTGAATTTGTAAGGTTTTTTAAATGCTAATTTCTAACTATAACGTGCCTGAAACCTATGGTTTTTTCAGTGAATTTCAAAGGTTTTTTAAATGCTAATTCCTAACTATAACATGTCTGAAACCTATGGTTTTTTTCAGTGAATTTCAAAGGTTTTGTAAATGACAATTTTTAAATGTATTAATTGTTATATTTATTTTTTTGATACTGATTTACTACATTTTTTAAACTATTTATTTTTAGATATTTTATTTTTTAAATACATTGTAATTACATTATACATTACATTACAAAATATACTTTCTCAGAATGAATTACTTTAGTTTAAATACTTTGCAAATAGGCAAAAAACTTTTAAGTACAGTAGTTACAGTTGTTGCAATGGGCAACACAATTTCAAACACAATGCAACATTGAGTTCAATGTGAATTTCAAGTTAAATGCAATTAGTTACTTTATGGATTACTTTTCTAACCACAGGACTGGATCCTGGATTCAGTCCTGGGACATCTCCTGTAAACAGTTGAGTAAAAGCGTTTTGGTTACAGTAGTGATTTTTAAGGAATATTATTGTATTTTAAAAGTTGACACTTAGAAACTTTTTCACATAGAATCACCAATGTTATCCTATGGGAGGAAATTCACTTAGCAGGTAAGTAGTGTTATCGTTACTTTTTCTTACTCAGTGGTGGATCCTGGATCCAGCACTGGTGCATCTCCTGTAAACAGTTGAAAGAATGCGTTTAAGTCATACAGGCGATTTTTAAGGAATATTTGTAGTTTGTGAAAATCGACACTTTGAAACTTTTCTGCTGAAAACCAGACAATGGATTCCTATGGAAGGAAATACAAGTTACTGGTAAGTACGGTTAGAATTACTTTTCAGGGTCAGTGCTGGGCTAAAAGATGCAGCACTGTGTTCTCTCCTGATAACAGGTGAGTAAATCGGAATTCGTAGTTCGGCTGATTTTAGAGGAATATTTGTATGTTTCAAAAATCGACACTTAGAAACTTTTTCAGCAAAAAGCAGGCAATGATATCCTATGGAAGGAAATTCAAGTTACTGGTAAGTACGGTTAAAATTACTTTTCAGGATCAGTACTGGGCTCAAAGATGCAGCACTGAGGTCTCTCCTGATAACAGGTGAGTAAATCGGAATTCGTAGTTCTGCTGATTTTAGAGGAATATTTGCACAATGGTGAAGGAAGGGGGTGGGGCCTGAAGTGACATGTCTGCAAACACGCCCTGTGGCGCGTTTTAAGTTGGAGAATTAATTCCTCCTCAATCCCGAGGGTCCCTATGGGCCAACTGGCCCACCAGATACCTCCAGTATGCGCCAGAGAGCTGCGTTGCAGAGAGGTGTTCAGAGGCCACGTCCCTTTTTACAACACTCTGCTACGCAGATCTGTGGCGCTTACTGGAGGTACCTGGTGGGCTAGTTGGCCCCCAGGGACCCTCAGAATTGAAGAGGATTTAATTCCCCATCTTAAAATGCGCCACGGGGCCTGTTTGCACACATGTCACCTGAAGCCACGCCCCCTCCCTTCACCACTGTGCAAACACGCCCCGTGGCGTGTTTTAAGTTGGGGATTAAGTCCCCTTGAATACTGAGGGTCCCTGGAGTCCAACTAGCCCACCATGTACCTCCAAAGCGCCACAGAGCTGCGTTGCAGAGAGTGTAAAAGGGCGTGGCCTCTGTACACCTCTCTGCAACGCAGCCCCTGGCGCATACCGGAGGTTCCTGGTGGGCTAGTTAGCCCCAGGGACCCCCAGTATTCAAGGGGAATTACTTCCCCTTCTTAAAACGCGCCAGGGAGCGCATTTGCAGACTGCTGCAGGGAGGGGGCGGAGCCTCCAGCACGATGCCGGTCTTTTTTTTGTTTTGTTGCTTTTTTCTTGTGGGACCCCCCTGAGCAGACCTAGGGGGTCAGGGTGTTTCTACCCTGCCCCCTTTGTGCGTTTTGCGCACTTGTTTCTTGTGCTTTTTTTTTTTTTAATCGGCGGGATCCGCGCATCCCGCCGATTTTAAAAAAAAAAAAAATGCTTTTTTCTGCCCAGGAGGTCCTTGTGGGACCCCCTGAGCAGACCTAGGGGGTCAGGGTGTTTCTACCCTGCCCCCTTTTTCCAGTTTGCGCACTTGTTTCTGTCCCTCGGTTCTACCGAGGGACAAAATGGCTGCCAACACTTCCTGATTTGGAGTGTTGACAGCCACTTGACAGCCAATTAGCATGCAGCTCGTGATCGGGAGGGTACGCGGACCCTACTCGGCCATAGATATATATGTGACTTTACTTTTGATTTTCTCAGGAACTACTGAGCGGATTTACACCATTTAAGCAAAAGGCACGACACTGAACCAAGGGCTACCTCTTTGCCAAATTTGGTGTAATTCCGTTCAGCAGTTCGGGCTGTAGCCGCGATGAACGGTTACTATGGAAAAATGAATGGGGAAAACGCGTTTTGGGACCCCCCTTTTTTCTCGGCCCCCGCTTGACGAATCACCCCGAGACTTTCAGGATAGGATCGGACCGGAGCGCCCCAACAAGTTGGAAGCTTTCGCGAAGATTCGTCTACCGGTGCCAACGTTATTTCAAATAGAATGTTGCGGATTTCCTATGGAAAATAGTCCTAACTATAACTATCTACTGGCGACCGCCAGTAGATAATATATATATATATATATATGCATATATATATATATATATATATCCAAAGATACTCGTCTGCTGCTCCTCCATGGAAGAAACGAGAGTGGACCCAATAGAGTGCAATAAAGTCTTTATTCAGTGCTTCTCCATACCGCCATGACGCGTTTCGACCGTTACCAGCCTTGATCACATGACAACGCTAGAAGGTAGGAACTTCCTATTTAAAGTGACAGTGACCAATAGTTGTAGCGCTAGACACGGAAAAATACTACTCAATTTTACTCGATTTTTAAGCATCACATATATTGTTGCCGTGCCACAGTAATCTGCAGTATAAATACTTAACCCATTCAACCTACTTGATTGAATAATTGTTTGTCAAAATATCATAATAATCCTTGTAAAACAATAAAGTTTATACATAGGTTAATTTTGATTGTTCATATTTAAAATATACAACTATTGGGAAATATAAAGTGAACAGTGCCTAAGAGTCCTAAAAAGTGCAAATCTATAAAGTGCATTGTGCATTTGTGTATATTATATAATAACTAAATTAGCAGCATTATTCAAATGTTTTATAATTATTTAAAATAGCAGTACTAGCTTTGGATAATCCATATTGACCTATCACATATGTTTCATATATTGCAACAATGAGCCATTTCTGCATTTTGACACCCATATTATTTCAATGCATGCATCTAATTATCTGTCTGTCCCAATGAATGTCTTCCAGTTATGCCAGATTATATGCATATAATACATATTGAACATGCTCTAGGTTAAAAAAAAAAAAAATTCTGCCGTAAATGGCTGTTAGAGGATAAATCCATTACTAAACTGCTAAGTAAGGAGGAATTTCACCAGTTCAAAAACACGCAATATTAATCCTTCATATACAGTTATTTCCCATGAATGACGATATAAATATATAAATATGATATAAATATATATTATAAATACATTACAACTGTATAAAACCGGATAAAACCGTGTAAAAATCCAATAATGACTGACATGGTAAAAAAGCTAAAAAACAGAAGCTAAAAAAAGCTATAAAAGGAGTAAATACCTAAATAGAATAAGATTGTTAAGAAGTTTTTTCATTATTTGTTCATAAGATTACTATACTAGATTTATAAACAGAGCGGTGACTATAAATATGTGTACATATCTTCACTTGTGTTTAGGCCTCCCGGATGTTTTGTATCTAATTCCAATATATATCTAGTCTCCAGGCGTCTGAGCATGGCTTCCCTGTTGCCTCCTCTTTTTTGTGGCGGTATTGTATCTAAAACAAAGTAGTTAAAATGTTTAAGACTACTATTATGTATTTCCTTAAAATGCCTGGCAACAGGGTAGCTTGGATCATTATTGGTAATGGCTCTAGTATGTTGTAAAATTCTTTTATGTACGGCTAGTTTTGTACTGCCTATATAGTGTAAATTACAACTACATACCAGAGCATAGACAGCATATTCCGTTTTGCAAGATAAATATTGAGTGATTTTATGTACTTGATCATTGAATGCCTTTTGGTATGTGGTCTTATTTATACCAAACTGGCAAGCTTTGCAACTGGAACATTTATCAAATCCTTTGCTTGCTGTCAGCCATGTTCCTACTACAGAATCTTCAGGACTATTCCTAACCAGTGCATTGCCTAATGATGCTGTTTTTTTATATGTAATAACCGGTTTCTTGGGGAGGAGACACCCTATAATTGGATCTCCCAATATAATGGGCCAATTACGTCTAATAATTGACCTAATTTGTCCCTCTTGCCTAGAGTATGATAATATAAGTCTAGTTGGCTGATTTATATTTTTATCTTTTGTCACCTGAGTTTTTGATTTATATTGGAGTAAATCCTGCCTGGCTCGTTTTCTAGATTTTAAAATTGCTGCATCTATTGTTTTTGAGCTATATCCTCTCTCCAAAAGCCTCACCTTACATTGTGTTTGCTTATCTATCGCATCTGCATCTTCACTGCAGATGCGTCTAACCTAAGCATTTCCCCGTAGGGGATGCTATGTTTAAGGTGAGTGGGGTGAGAACTAGATGCATGCAATATAGCATTGCCTGCAGTTTGTTTGCGAAAAAGGGAGGTTGTCAAATGATTGTTAACAATATGTATCTGAACATCCAAGAAAGTTATATTCCTACTGCTAATAGTTGAGGTAAAATGCAAATTTAAATGATTGCTGTTAATCTGTGTGATAAATTCCTTAGCATCTTGCTCTGTGCCGTTCCACACAATGAACAAATCATCGATATATCTTAGCCAAGATACAATCTTTTCCCTGTATGTGTGTTCATATTGTTTCATGAGGACCAGCTCCTCCCACCAGCCCATGAAAAGACAGGCATAGCTGGGAGAGAAGCTGGCCCCCATGGCCACACCCTGTACCTGTTGATACATTTGATTTTTATATAGGAATAAATTGTTCTCTAAACAAAATAGCAGCAAATCAATCAACATTCTATTATGCTCAGCAAATTTCATTGGTCTGTTAGCTAGGAAGTATTCCACCGCCTTAATGCCATCTTGGTTCCTAATGCATGTGTACAGAGATGAAACATCTAGTGCTATCAGTTGATAGCCAGATTGCCAATGGAGAGTTTCAATTTTCCTTAAAAAGTCACTTGTGTCCTGCACATATGATTTTAAGCTCCTAACATGCTCCTGAAAAAAAGAATCAATATAGATAGACATATTTTCAAGTGGCCCATCACATGCAGCAATGATGGGTCTGCCAGGCGGTTTGTTTAGGTTTTTATGGATTTTAGGCACAAAATATATTACTGGTATGGTAGGAAATTCTTTTTTCAAATACTTGTACTCGTCCATATTCAAGAGACCTAAACTTTTCCATGCCATTAATTTTGCAAAAAATTGTACTTGTGTGTTTTTAAATTGTTGCAAAGAAGTTTTCCTGTAGCAGTCTGTGTTGTTCAGTTGGGAGGCTGCTTCTTCCATATAGTCCCTTAGGGGCCACAATACAATATTGCCCCCTTTATCTGCATTTCTGACCACTACATCCTTTTTCTTTTTCAATTTTGTTATCAGCTGATAATATTTCCTTTCTTGGATTGTTATTTTCTTATTCAATTTGTTAGTGTCCGTGTATAGTTTTTTCACCTGCGCCACTACTTGCTCATTAAACAGGTCCAGAGAATCCCTGGGCATTATAGGAACAAATTTGGATTTCACCTTAAACCTTGTCTCTGGTTTTATGCATGTTTCATATATGGGTGACATAATGTTTTGCTCGACCATGATTTGCTGCTGGTTTGTTGTTGCCCCTCCTACAGCTCCTTGATCTTGTTCCAAGCTGTGGAGATCTTTCAGAAGATCCAAATCTGCAACTGTTAGATTTGATATGGGCTGATTGTCCCATAGCATGGTAGTAGTGAAGGTACGTAGGATTTGATCGTCCGAATTAGCTTTGAGCTGATAAATTTTTTTTAACTTTAATTTCCGTATAAATTTATATATGTCAGCTCGAGTGTTTGTATAGTCAAAATTAGTTTCCGGGCAATATGATAATCCCAAGGAGAGCAATTGTTGTTCTGCTATATCCAAATCTACATTGGCAAGATTTATGATGGTATTATTGTTGGTGGCGGTTTGTCGGGGCACAATGGCTTGCTTATTTGCGTCTCCATTGTCCCCGTCCTCTCATTGGCTTTGGGTTTCCACTCTTGCCCCCGCTTTCTGGCTGCCTGCCTTCGCTTCCGCCTGCACTCGGTTCGTCGTTTTTTGCCGGTTTGATATTTCTCGGCCGTAATGTCTCTTTTCTGCTTCTCCTAAGGCAATCCAACTCTTCCCCCAATGATGGTTTTACAGTTGCCTGATCCAATCTATTTTTGGCGCCTTCTGTTTCAGATTCGCTTTCTATTACAGAACTAAGGTCAGAAGCTGATGTTACTTCTCCTTGTATATATTTATTTATTTTTTTAGCACAAATGACGTGGCACTCCAGAGGTAAGATATGCTTATTTACTGTTCACACAGATCTTCAACCAACGCGTTTCAGCTCTGCCACAGCCTTTCTCACGGTCAGTGAGTCCTTCTTCTCTTACACATTAAATACCCACTCTTGCCTTAATGGGGCATTGTGGGAAATGTAGTGTATACATTTTTACAAAATATTTTCTAACGTTACAAACAGGGACATTGTGCAGTTATGTTCTAATTAATTCCAAACATATAAGAAATCATGATGTATTTGTTTTGTGTTTTTAGCATACATTATTAAAAGCATTTTATGGCATCTTAATACTCCCTGTTTATTTGGGAGTCCTCGTGTGTCGGGTATAGTACCCTTATTATACCCAATTGTCCAGTTCATGCTCCGAGGGATTTTTTTATATATTATTATTGTCTTTGGATAATTGACTGGGACCAGTACCCTTGAACCCAATTGTCCATAAAGTCTGTTTGATAAATGCATAGAATTTTCACTTTGTTCAATCTTCATATTTCAACAGTCGCTGTTATATCATATCCAGAGTCCAACTTTCTCACTCCAGATGTACATACAGTTCCTCGTCATTATTAATCCCCCTCGGGGTTTTTGTCCTCAGTCTAACAATCATTCTGGATTCTTCTTGACGTAGCTGTTTTACTCTGTTGCCTCCTCTCTCTGTCTGAGGTATCATCTTGATTCCATAACATTGCATTGCTCTTCAGTCTCCTTTTTGACATTCTGTGATATGTTTAGCTGTTGCGTATGTCATATCTTTGTTTTTAACTGCACGAATGTGTTCCAATATGCGCTTTCTTAACCTGCATATAGTGCTTCCGATGTATCTCATGCCACACTTGCATTCTGTTATGTAAATCACAAAGCTGGAGGTGCAGGAAATGTTTTGATCTATTTTGATTGTATTTCCATTTGGTTCTATTATTCTGTTCATATTTTTGCCAATTTTACAGGCCTTGCATTGGAGACATTTCTTGAAGCCTTTATGTTGGTCCGTTAGCCAATTTGTTCGCTGTGTTTCTTGGAAATGGCTTTTCACTAGTAGGTCTTTTAATGATTTGGTCTTCCTATAGGTCACTGTTGGTTTAGAGCCAAGTAATTTTCCAATATCTGGATCTTCAGAGATTAAATCCAAGTATTTTTTGATTTTGTTCGTTATCATCCCACTTTCTTTACTATATGTAGTTATGAATCTTGGAGCTTCTTTTTCCAATTTTTTTGAATTTTCTTTTTCGGAATTAGTATTTCTTCTCTTGATTTCTGATCAACTCTTTTTTTACATTTTTTCAAAGTTCTCTCATTATAACCTCTCTCTTTGAATCTTTGGATAGTTTCTTGCATTTTTTCTTCCGCATCTTCCGGCTTTGAGCAATTCCTCTTCATCCTCAGTAGTTCCCCATAGGGGATGCTTTCTTTTAATGGTGTGGGATGGAAGCTGGTCCCGTGTAGAATACTGTTAGTTGCGGTCTTTTTTCTGTAAAGTGTTGAATGTAATTGATTATCTTCAACCAAGATTTTAATATCTAAAAAATCAATTTCAGTCCTGCTCATATTGTATGTGAATGACAGTCCTATTGAGTTGTTGTTCAATTTGGAGTAATATTGAGTGAAATCATTTTCTGTGCCATTCCAAATTAGAAACAGGTCATCGATAAAACGGACCCATAACACGATCCGTTCTAAATCCTCTTGGTTATCCATATTCCACGCTATTGTTTTTTCCCACCATCCCATAGTTATATTCGCATAGTTCGGTGAGAATGAAATGCCCATGGCAGTTCCGCATTGCTGTTTGAAGAGCTCTTTGTTGAAAATGAAGATGTTGTTAGTTAAATATATCTCTATCATATTGAGAAGCATACGTGTATGTTGTAACTGTGGGATATTCCGTTGTTTTAAGAAGTAATTGCATGCCTTCAGGCCCACTTCATGCCTTATCGATGTATATAAGGATACTGCGTCTATTGTAATTAGCAGATATTGCTGATTCCACACGATGCCATTGAGTATCCTTAAAAAATCTCCTGTGTCCTGTATATATGAGCTCATGCTTTGGGCTATTGGGGCTAGAAATGTATCTACATATAATGACAGGTTTTCATAGAGGGAGTCACATGACGCTACAATTGGTCTGCACGGGGGTTGCTGAAGTGTTTTATGAATCTTAGGCACAAAGTATATGGTTTTTATTACCGGAAAATCGTTGATGAGAAATTTGCGCTCATCCTCACTGATTAGATTATCATTGTACCATTGTTGTATTTGTAGATTCAAATCCATTGTCATCTTATTAATTGGATTAGTTCTTATTCTACAATAATTATTTGTGTCGTTTAGTTGTCTTAATGCTTCAGCAACATAGGGGCCGATTCCGATCTCGGCCGGTAGTGCTCCGAATCGGATTCGGTTTTACCGGATCCGATCCGGAGCCCTATTTTCCGACCGAGTCGTACGCGCGTCCGGGCGAGCGAGTACGATGCGTGATTCGCCGACCGACTCGTCCGGGCGACCCGACCGCTCCGACCGACTGGTTCCCGGATCGTACCGCTCCGACCGACTCGCTCGGACCCGATTCGCACCGCGCAATGGAGACGTTTTCCGGCCGGGTAAGTACGATGCGCACCTCGACCGCTCCGACCGACTCGCGCCGTCCGACTCGAACTTCGCTGTCGGAGCCGTACTTTGGGGGTCCGTGTCGGACCCCCTGTACGCGTACCCGTGCGAGGCGCACACATGGGGGACCCATGGGTCCCCCCTACCTGTGCGTGTACGCCGCGAAGCGCTTCACGGCGTACTCGCTGTAGGGGCGCCCTTGTCTGCCTCGCACCCATTGAGGCAATGGGAGCCCGCGTACGCGTTGTACGACCGGCTCCCATTGAGTTCAATGGGAGTCCGACCGACTCGTGTCCGGTGGCATACGAATGCATCGGACTCGTTCGGTCGGACTGCACGGGTCCGATTCGGTCGGAAATCTCTCCGAGGCCGGCTCGGTCGGAGAAATTACCGACACGAATCGGAATCGGCCCCTTAGTCTTGTGTGTCCATTAACACTATGTTTCCCCCTTTGTCAGCGGATTTTATCGTTATTTGTTTGTTCTCCATTAATCTTTTGATTGCTTCTCTTTCCTTTTTCGTAAGGTTTTCTCTATGATCTGGTTCTCTTATTTTTGGCATCTTATCCAGTTCTTGGATTATCGCATCTGAAAACAAGTCAAATCTATTGCCAGGGGACAGAGCCCCATTAAGGCAAGAGTGGGTATTTAATGTGTAAGAGAAGAAGGACTCACTGACCGTGAGAAAGGCTGTGGCAGAGCTGAAACGCATTGGTTGAAGATCTGTGTGAACAGTAAATAAGCATATTTTACCTCTGGAGTGCCGCGTCATTTGTGCTAAAATTGAATTCTGGGCCAGGATCCAGCCCCTACGTAGAGCACCCGCTGTTGTGCGCTCTGAGTTATTGGGTTACTTTGGAAGGATATATATATATATATATATATATATATATATATATATCACAAAGACATTAAGAAGACAGTATTATTCCCTGTTACAATACATTTCACACTCCAGATTCTTGTTGAGGAATTTTTATTACAGGTCAGTGAAGTTGGAGTTTCCTAGAATGAAGATCATCCTTTTTGCACTATCATGATTGATGGAGTGGAGTTGCGGGTGATGGCTGATTCAGGTGCTCATTACACAGTGATAGGAGAAGAGTACCTTGATAAATTTCCTGGCCATAATTTAAGTGTCCCTGACACCAAACTAGTGGCCTACGGGAACAAACTGATTGAGTTGGTAGGGTATTTTCAGGGTTCCTTGTGGAGTTCCTAGGGTTAAAACACATTTCAGCGTATACATCGCCAAGAATGGGTCATGTTTACTGGGAAGGCACAACAAAGAGACTTACAAACAAATTTAGGCCCCAATCATCCCGATCAAGTGCTAGGAGCGTTATCTGATGTAAATATGCTAGGTAATACTTTTTTTGGGAGGAAAAATTACTGAGCATGTTTAGAAATGAGTTGGGTTTGCTCAAAGGGTTTGAGAACAGGATTGTGTTGAAGGAAGGAATTTGTCCCAAGGTGCACACACCATGTAGTGTGCTGTTGGTCATGAGGGAGCCTTTGCAGGAGAAACTGCAGGGATTGTGTAAGGAAGATAACCTCAAAGAAATTGCAGCTTCCAAATGGTTGGCCCCAGTGGTGTTGGCGAAAAAAACCTAATGGAGATTTACGGTTGTATGTGGATCTGCGTGATCTTAACAAAGCCATTTGGGAGGATAGACGTCCACTGCCCAACATAAGTGATATGCTGAAAACAATCAAAGGAGGTAAAAATAAATTCAATGTTTGAATTGTCATCAGTATGCTGACAACAATCAAAAGAGCTAAAAAAAATTGATGTTGGATTTATTGTCAGCTTATCATCAAATTCCTTTCCATCCTGAATCCAGACATCTAACTTCTTTTGTCACCCCTGAACGGGCCTATAGGTTCAGACATCTGCCATTTGGTTTGGCATCAGTTTCAGCTATATTTCAGAGGGCAATTTACCACTTGTTGAGGAAGCACAGCAGCATAACATATTTCCATGACAATATTTTGGTTTTCAGTGAGAGTGAGGAAGAATATGATAAAGTATTATTTTCAGTGTTGAAAATTTTGCAGTAGAGTGAATTGACTATCCAATTGGAGAAGTATAGAATTGGGGTGAATGATGTTGAGTATCTTGGACATTGGATGGACAAAAATGGTGTGTCTACAAAACTAAAGTTAGTAAAGGCCATTGAGGGCGCTCCATCGACACATAACAAAGATTAGTTGCGATAATTTTGGGGATTGGCCAAATATTATTCAAGATTCATTAATATGTTTGCAGGTAAAACAGCAAGTTAATGTTAAAAACTGTCAAGTTTGATTGGTGCATAGTTTGTCAAAGACAGTTTGTGAAGTTAAAAAAGGATATAGTGTCTGTGCCAACTTTTAAATCTTTTGATATGCGGTAAAAGAACATTGTGTGCACAGAATACTAGTGATATGGGCTTGGGTGCAGTGTTGCTGAAACTTAGAAATGGTACGGACGTCATTATTGCTTATGCATCAAGACCATTGAGGGGTGCGGAACGGACATATTTCACGATTGAGAGCGTGGCTTTGGCATGTTGGTGGGGTGTGAATCACTTTAGGAGGTTTGTGTGGGGAACTGATTTTGTAATTCACACTGACCATCGTCCTTTGGTGGATGTCTTCACCAATAAGAGCACATGCAAGTTTCATCTAGAATTTTTTATTGGGTTCTAAGGATGCTACAGTTTTCTAATAGGATGGAGTATGTTCCAGGCAGGAAACATGTTGTGGCTGACTGTCTGTCAGCGGATGCCCATGAAGAAGGTGGCGTTGGTGAAGGAGAGTGGTGTGTGGCAAATGTATGTGTTCTAACTGATTGGCGAATCACATGAAAAATGGGTACAAGTTGTAAGAGAAGATGAAACGTTGCGGGAGGGCGCCAAGTACATGTCAGAGGGGCGGCGAGCCAAAGGAAAAATATAAATGGAGCTGAGTCCTTCCGGAATGTAATGCAGAGTTGTTTGTGATGGGTGACATATTATTGAGAGGAGAGTTGTTGGTGGTGCCGGAGGCATTGGGGAGTCACATTTTATTGTTGGCTCATGCGGGACACAGTAGAATGAGTGTGACTAAGCAGAGAGTGAAGGTTGAATATTGGTGGCGAAGTTTGGATCATGATGTAGACAGGACAGTGAGAGATTGCATGGCTTGTTCTGTCACGAACTGTCAGCCCTGGTCCTCAGGCACTCTGCATGTGGCAGTGCCCTGGCACAGTACTTCTGCTTTGTTGACTTGGACTAGTGGCAGACAGACATTAGTGGAAGACATAGTGGCAGACATTGGTATCTATGGACGCAGCTGTGACATTGCACTTTGGAACGTGGGTGTTCACTTAGCCCTTGTCGCTTGGTGAGTGCGATTTCTACGCTATGTTAACCTCTTGGTGCCAGAACTCATGCGCTGCTCATGGATATTATGATATCCTGCATGATACTGGCACTTTGCGTAGCACCTATGATTAGCCTGAACTAACATCACTGTTTGTATTCTAGTTGTTCCGCGGCTTGTGTCAAGTCCAGCGACGTGGCCGCCATCTTGGGTTATGTCCCTGCGGCCCTCTATTTAAACGGGCCCCACCCTTGCCTGTGCACTCGTGATTAGTGCAACCCGATCCTGGTAGAGGCCTTTTGCACGTGGATTCTGAGTCTACTGAATTGTGGTAGGGCTTGAGTATTTTACCTTGTACGAACGAATTTCATGCAAAAGAAGGTTTAAAGAGCTCAAATCTCGAAAGGCTTTATGTGGCAGTCAAAAGTCAGATGGTATCCCTGATGTACTTTCAGTGTATCGCTAATGTACTTTGAATGTATAATTGAACAGATCTATAATTGAACAATGCTCTAACACGTGAATGTTGAGCATTAAAGAATCCTGAAAGAAATTCAGAGACGCTCTCACTGGGAAGTCAGAGTTGATTTTTAGGAGGGCTAAAGAGAACATATCGTGCTAGTAAACGAGTTTCTTGATACTTCCGAAACTGCACAAGCAGCCAGAAAAGGCACAAACTAAAAAGGGCCTGAAAGGAGTGAAACGTAGCACAAAGAACTCTGAAAACAAACTCTTGAATATGAGAAAGAATAGACTATGAATAACTCTTGAGTCCTGCAACAGTCTATGACAATTACAACCAAAGGGGTGAAAGATTCTTAATGCTCAACAACTCCAATGCCTAACAGTCTGTCAAGTGTGTGAAGCAACACTTTTAAATCCCCATCCAGGTAAAAGGGTTTCAAGTCACATACACTATTTATGTAACGTTGATTTGTTGTATTGTACCTGTATATTACACCTCTGTATTAATCCTTGGTTATCGCTGTTCCAGATCTCCCTCTCCGCTGTGCCTTCCCCAAATTCTTCCCCTCGTCTGGCCATTCCGAACCTCTGGTGTACTTAATAACAGAGCCGGTGCTGCCAGAAGGTTGGCATTGGAGGGCCCTGCTCCTGAAGAACATGCTCCTGACAGAATCATGAGCCCAAAGGTATTTGTTCCTCCCAGGCAGTACCTTCACAATGTCGTCCATAGAAGATGTCTACCGTATGTCGGCTTCAGTACAGAAAGACATCACCACAGCTCGGCTTGTTAGCTAGTCAGGTGGCACAGTTACAGGGTCAGGAAGGGGTGTCATTGGCATCACACACTAGAGTGACCCCTCCTGATACCAGCCAGCCTGTAGTATCAGTCCCGACACCCGTCCCTTTGGCCCCACCTGAGCAGTTCACGGGGGATCCCACTAAGTTCCAAATGTTCTTGACCCAGGTTCAGCTCCATTTTATGGTTAGACCCAATGCATTTCCCGATGCACAATCTCGAATCGCCTTTCTAATTTCGTACCTGGGTGGGGACACAGCACAGTGGGCAGTCCCGTTAGTACATAATGACAACCCCCTGCTTAACCATTGAAGGAATTTCATGGTCGAATTCAAGAAGATCTTCGATTGCAGGACAATTACTGGATCTGCTGATCGAGCATTGCTAGAAGTGAGACAAGGAAACAAGAACCTGGTCTCTTACCTCACTCAGTTTAAATGTCTAGTCTTTGAAACTAATTGGCCTGAAGAGAAGAGGGCAGCATTATTTCATCAGGGGCTAAAAGATGACTTAAAGGATTTGAGTGATAAATCGTAAAAGATAGTGGAGTATCCATCAGTTGAGAGTGAAAAAATGGATGCCCCATGGAAGAAAATTGGTCTGGACATTTCTGGTCCTTATAATGTTCTGGGTTCTCGCTCCAAGTACGCTACTGTGGTTGGTGACTATCATTCAAGGTGGCCTGAGGTTAACTTCATGGATCAAGTGGATCAAGTGACTACTCAAGATGTGATTATGTTTCTGGAGGAGTTGTGGGAGAGAGAGAGGGGCATACCGGAAAAAATAGTGACAGATAATGGTGTACAATTTGTTTTTGTTTTTGCTACTACTACTTTGTCTACTTTGTCTAATTGACAACTAAGACAGACACTGGTTTTCTATACTGAAGAGCACATTTGGGTGTTCTATCCATTTTCTTTAAGATTTAAAAGCAACTTATATCTATCACCTTTTGTTTCGTATACCAACTAATATGGATAAACTACAAACTTTCGGTTTTACGGACGAAGATTTTGCCTCATTAGTGGGAGAATCAGCTCGAGGGGGCAATTCAACCAATACTGCCACGTTAGGTAGCGAAGATGTACCGAAATTAACAGCTCTCTGGGAAAAAATTAAACGAATAGAGCTACATGGGCATTTCATGCTCGAATATTTAAAAGCAGGGGTAATCCCACAAGGGCTCTGAGTAAAGAACATACCGGGCCTATTTGTACAAATACGGAAATTTCTCGAACGCTGGTCTCTGATAGCGAACAGATGTTCCCGAGATCTCATGATCTTAATATTGGAAACAGCCAAGGAGCTAGTTCAAACCCTTCTAGAGGAAGTACAAGAACTTGAGACGAAGATCAAGAACAGTCAGGCCGTTGAAGAGGCCAAAAAGAAATTGGAGGAGGTAGAAAAGGATATGGCCTCCTATAATGACTACCTATTGAAGAAAAAAACAGAAAAACTTAAAAAAGATGTTAGGTTTTGCCAGCCAAGAGAAAATATATCCATATTTAGCGGATAATTATTACCAACAGGAACCTAGCTATATGGAACAACATAACCCCACAAACAATCGACCACTTAGAAAGATCACTACCTTCTCCGATACTTCAGATTCGGAGGGAGAAGGATATACTAACAACTATGATCAGAGCTCAGGTAGGAATATGTCAGGGGGGATTAGGGGAGATCGCCCCCCTTTTTTAGCCAGGCGAGGGAACAAAAGGAACCGATGGCGTACGAGATATCAACCCAGGTTCCGAGGCAATTACCAACAACCTCAGAACCAGTACCAGCCAGGGCAGAACCAGTATCAGAACGAGAACCAATATCTGGTAACCAGACATGGCCAGTATTGGCGAGATTAGACCAAATACCGATATGCAATCTCATTCATCAAATGACAGATCTGTTCACTGAATCCCTCCTCACAAAAGGTTTATCCTTTGTTCCCCACACCAGAGCTAACACATTTGAAATCTTTCAAGATTTAATTACATTCTTTAGGAAAATCAGGCTTCGAGTCTTTTTTGAAGGTCATAACGACCAAACACTTATTACTCACAATAAATCAGGACCTACCCCTGTTTCCACCTTTCTCCCTACATTAGAGCAAGTAGGTCCAGAGATAGCAGTCTTTGAACATGTTGTGTTCAATAAAATGAAATCAGCCATGAAATATATTCCTGCACCTCCATACAATATATCTTGTGAAGAACACACAGCATTACAGGAATTGATTCAAAATAAAGATCTAACTATCAAAAGCTGTGATAAAGGGGGCGGGATAGTTTTACTGGACACTGACCAATATGTTCTCAAAATGCAAGACATGTTACAAAACAGGGAACATTATATGCCGATTAAGATCGATCCCACTAAGCGTGTCCAAAAGTTAATCCTTGAGATAACCACACAGGCGTTGACAGAGAACCAGATTTGTGAGAAAGAATGGGAATTTCTCAATGTAGAAAAACCCAAAATGGCGGCAATCTATGGAGTCCCGAAGATTCACAAACATAGCACTGATCCACCCTATAGACCCATAGTCACCACCATTGGGTCGGCAACAGAGCCTTTATCTAAATATGTGGATGCCATACTAAGACCCCACATCCACAAAACACAGTCATACATCCGGGACACATGCGATATCATCAACAAAGTGGAACATCGACCATTTAATGCCATGAGACACACCATGGTAACCATGGCCATTGAAGCTCTCTATAGTAACATCCCCCAAATAGGGGCTATTGAAGCTGTATCATGGTTCATGGATATGTGGCACATAGATTGCTCCAGGATATTTATTGTGGAATGTTTAAAGATCGTTCTACAGGAGAACACCTTTGAATTCAATGGGTCATTGTAAAAGCAAACCAAGGGAGTCAGCATGGGGGCGTCATGGGCCCCCACGGTTGCTAACATATACATGGCCCACTTTGAATTCAGATATGTCTATAATGAGATTGCCCCCTTCAGTGAATCTATCAGTAGTTGGTCCAGATTCATAGACGATGTCTTTTTTATCTGCACAGCAGATCCAGAAGAACTTCCCGAATTCATTACTTGGCTGAACCTATGCGACAGCAATCTGTTTTTTACAGCTAATTCTAGTAACATCAGTGTAGAATTTTTGGACATAATCATCAAGCACAATGCACAGCATTTGGAAGTGGATTTATATACAAAACCCACGGCCCGCAATACATTGTGCACTTTAACAGTTACCACCCCAAATCCCAAAAAAACAGTATTCCGTTTGGGCAGTTCCTGCGTCTTCGCAGGAACTGCACCAATCTTGAGGATTTTGACACACAAGCCATCGTAATGAAAGCGAAATTTGTTACCAGGGGCTATCCAAGTCGGTTAGTATGTGACTCTTACAAGAGAGCACGTTACTACGACAGGCAACACCTTCTCACCCAACGAAATCCCAAACAGAACTCTAATCTGGTATTTGCCACACGTCATTCAACTATGAATGAAAAAATTCGCCATATTGTCACTTCCAACTGGCATATTCTGAATGCAACTAGAGACAAAGAGGCTTATATACCAAAGCCTCTCTTTGCATACAGAAAGAACAAAATCCTTAAAGATCTCATAGTACAATCACGTATGACCAATACACAGAAAAGTACCATTCAAACATCTATACTGGGTAGTAAACATCCGATTGGGAATTATAAATGTATGGCATGCGTAGCATGCCAATTTGCAATAGAAACTCAAACCTATTCCCTCCATGTACAAATTTCTCTCTTAAAACTTTGACCAATTGCAAGACTACCAACATTGTATATTTAATCCTGTGTCCCTGCAATCAGGGATATGTGGGGGAAACCTCACGTTCCATGACTACCAGACTCACAGAACACAGGTCAGCCATCCGAACAAAGAAAATTAATGCCCCATTAGTTAAACACTTTATGGAGGCACAGCATACCACCCAAGATATAAGATGGCTTATTCTTGAGAAAATACGTATTAACACAGGAAGTTTAAGCTCAGAAATCCGGAAACGGAGAGAGGTCTATTGGATTTTCATGTTAGACACCTATAAAAATGGGATGAACAATGAAATCCCGTGGGATCAGGCATTCAAATACAATAACATCTAAATAGTTGTTAGAATTAGACCCGTAAGGGTGAGTAGCTGCGCTATATAAAAACGGACTTACAGAATTCTGCTTGTCTAGGTATAGACCCTGGCCACCCAGTGCGTCTACACAAGTTCTGCAAATGGAACATATTCAGGTAGTATACGTGGCTGCCTTCAGACATAGAACATTTCACCACATTAACTTTACATCACTATAGCCTCGAAATATTATGGAGATAATGCTGATTCGGCATGCCCCTTCCTGGAATAGAAGCATGAATATTTGGCTCTGCCAACCATTGAGTAATATTGAGATGTAGATTGTTAGTGCTATCTGTTTACAAGTTTTACAAAATAAAATTGACTCCTTTTTTCCATAGATCATCATTTTTCAATTATATATAACTTAAGGAGACAGCATGCGCCTTTACCCAGGTAGCACCTTCATCTATTCTGAGATTTCAGAGATCTCCTAACTCTTAAACACCATGCCAAGATGGCCGTCATTGTATGTCACTATACATAGAGATCCGGCAGCATCAACATGAGTCTAACTATAACTGCCAACCAATCAGGATCTTTGGCCAGTGGTGGAAATTACACATCTTCTCTCTACGGTGTGTAGATTATATTTGCTCACTGTACAGAAATATCACAACATGAAACCCATCTCTTTTTTCTGTAGATAATTATTTTACAACTAGATACACCCTAAGAAGACAACATGCGTTTTCATTTATTGAGCGGCCTTATCCATTCAGATATTTTAAAGGTTATTTAACTATTAAACACCTTGTTAAGATGGCCACCACCGTATGTCACTATATAGAAAGTTTGGCTAGCGTTATCGTGACTCCACCCACATTTGTAAACCAATCAGGGTTCTCGGCCCGGGTTTTAAATAACACAGCCTCCTTTCTACGGCATGTGTATGCCATCTAATTAATAGACGGGACTATGCTGCCGGCTGGATCTTCAGAGAAACGCACGCCCGCGTGTTGATCGCGCTGGCGCCAGTTTATATCCTCGGCAACGGCCAGTACGGGCAGAGAAAGGGGCCTCTGCATACCGAAGAGTCTTCGAGTTTCCCAGAGCGTCATACAGATTCCCTCATTCCAACCTAAGAGACTATTATATCGGGTAAGAACCGCTCGCATACTAGTAGCTATAACTTTATTCGTTCAAACAGCGTTTTGCCACTTTTAAAAGTAGAATGCAGGCACGTTATTCCGCGTACACAGAATCCACATCAAGGAGCTACTAAAAAGATTTCCATTGTCAAATATAGAGTGCAAGCTCTAAACACCACCTATCGATTTCTCTTTATAGGTGGCATAATTGTGCGCCTTCTCTTTGGATTACATTTTTTTTACACCACCAACATCGGTAAGCCTTCCCTTTTAACATCGGCTCATAATTGTCGAGTATTCAATGTACGAAGTTACCAATCAGTTATTTGTCTCCTGTTAGGTGTGTAGACAGATTCAGAATATAAACCATTCAGATATCTTCTCTAAGATTACATGCTCAACTCTCAGCTATAAGGTAATAGTGTACTAACAGCAGCACGCTATTTACAAACCTTGGGATTCACGACTTTTTATATTTCATTCTATTTTTCATTTTCTTCTTCTGTCTGTCTTAACAGTCTGCATGCGGAATTTACTGCGTGCGCACTACAGGCATCAAATTGGTTCTTTTGATAAATCTCTTGGTTCACAGATTTCTGGTTGACTTTTTTGGTGAGCACTTTATGGTCCATCATTGGGCACCATCTTTCCCTCACTCATGGTGGATTGAGGAATCTATGAAACACTTATTTTCCCTCTTTTTTTACTATGGCACACCATGTTTTTAACTGTATAGTTAAATATATATAATAAGTAGGACCCACATTTGGTAACCCAGATGATTTTCCACATGTTTTTAGGACTTACATCAAACATGGCTTCCTGACGAAGGCACAAAGCCGAAACACGCGTAGGACACAACTCATTTTAGCCATGACCATTATGAATGTTCTCTTTGATTGAAATAGATGCCGTACCCTAATTGGTGATACTAAATCCTTAACGAATTGTAACATACCCCATATGGAAAAAACCTTAAATATGTCTAACATTGACTAGAGGTCATTTGCAATGAAAATAATGGATAAACTCTGTTTTGCCTAAAATATAACAAATGCTTTGAATCTCTGTATAATTTGTATCCAATTTATGATAAGATAGACAGTGGATGAATGTGGGAGTAAGTCTGAAAAGGATTTAGTAAGAATTATTATAGAAATATACCAATTTAGTGATATGCATTGCATTAAATGAGAATTTTTGTCTATGTATATAATGTATTGGTGTTGATTTTTAACAAAAAAATGAGAAGGAAAAAAATATTTAATATTGTTGAATAAATAAAAATATTTTTGATAACGATTAGCATCTGGTCAATGATATTTTGATATTGAAATTTTCAAGGTCCACTTAGTACTGATTTTCCTAAAAAGATTTTCACACATACAATTTGTTTTTTAAGCCGTGAAGGATTTTTTAAGAGTGAACAGGTTGAGCAAATAAGATCATCTGTTTATTATCCCCTAAGCAATGGCCTGGTCAAGAGGTGGAATAGAAATCCCAAGGAGGGTTTACAATTGGCCTTATACCAGGGTGGTCAATGGAGGAGTGCTGTGAGAAAATTGGTGTGAGCATATCGCCCAATGCCTAATAGTGTAACAGAAAAGGTGCCTTTTAATGTCATGAGAGGGAGGAGAGCCAGATTGCTATTGTCTAAGGATGTGGAAAGGAAGAAAATGAGCAGTAAAGAATCTAGGGAGTCGCAAGGAGATGTTTTGGAAAAAATACCTCTCCAAGTGAAAAAAAAGTGAATCCTTATACACTATTGTTGAGGGATGGAAATTGTGGAATGATAAGAAAGTAGTGAAAGTGGCATATTTTATTTTCTACTGGAGAACGACAAAAATGGTGGAGACATGAAAGTTGAAGAAGAAAGAATCTCTAAGCATGTTAGTCCTGCTCAGGGTAGGACTAGACCTGTTCCTATGTGGTTTGGAGACTATGTTATGGATTAAGAATTAAAAAATGTATGTATACACATGTTATTTATTTATTCAAAACTTGTTGCGTGTATTATATTTTTTTTTTTGTACGCATTACGCATTGTTGTATTTCATTGGAGGACGGAGATGTGTTGCATTTTCTGTGACAGAATGCTGTCCAACATTCTCTAATGAGAAAGAGTACTGCATTCACAAATACATATATTGGAATATATGTTGTTAGTCCTGACAGCTTTATGGTGGTCTTTCCCCCAAATTTTTGCATACCTCCTCCATTTTTCTGGCCTCATCTTTGCTGGCTTTAGAACTCTGTGCTAACCAGTGGTAAAGTGTGCTCTCTCCCCTAAACATAGTAACATTGGTTCATCCCCAATTGGCATATTTAATTTACTAATAAGTCCCTAGTAAAGTGGTACTCCCTGTACCCAGGGCCGGTAAATTAAATGTCGCTAGTGGGCCCGCAACACTGATTGGGCCACCCACTGAAGTAGCCCTTTAATAATGCCTGCCACTGCAGAGCCTGTGTGCACAGATTTACACTGCCATGTTGACCTGGCAAAATAAATCTTTTGCCAGGCCCAAACCTTCCCTTTTTATACATATGTCACACCTAAGGTAAGGCCCTGAACAACCCAGAGGTCAGGGTACAATGTGTTTCAAAGGCAGGACATGTACTTTCAAAATGTTATATGTCCTGGTAGTGAAAATCGCCCAGAGTCGTTTTTCACTACTACAAGGTCTATCTCTCCCATAGGATAACATTGGGATTACCTTATTACATTTTATAAGTGTAATTTACAATTGGGAAGAGATAAGACCCCCAAGTGTGGTGTCTCTGGAATCCTAATTAAAAATCCTAACTTATGGTGAAGTGACATTTCGGGAAATGCCACTTTAGAAAGTTAGCATTTCCTTACTTTAGTCATTTGATGGCTGCTGCCTGTCTCGGATCAGTCTGGAGTGGGTGACGACTGGGCTTTGTGTATTCCCCTTGACAGCCACACACAAAGGGAGCTTAGTTGGGACTTGATGGGCCATCCTGGGAGGATGGGAAGGAGGAGCTGGACCCAACCTCAATTACAGCTGAGTAGGCTGTGTCCTGACCCCATACACAGGGCTGCATAAACCTCTGTAGTGAGTCTGGAGCCAGGGCAGGATAGGAGGACCTCTGTGCACTCCAAACACCTGTCTTTGAAGTTTCCCCCAATTCAAAGGCCTAACTGGGTGTAAGAACTGGACCTCTGAAACCATGACTTCAGTACACTTCAGGACCTGTGAGGACTCTGCCAGGAAGAAGGACTGCTGTGCTGCTAAATGACTGCCGGTCTGTTGGACTGCTGCTTTGCTGGACTCCTGCCTTGCTGTACTGCCCTGCTGCCTACTGGTCCCCTGCCTGGGTGAGAAAGACTGAACATGCATCATTTGAACCCACAGTGACTCGAAGGGCTAACTGGCTGGCCTCCTGATCTGAAGTCTCAGGGACATAAAAGACTTCCAACTTACCTGCTTCTGCACCTGGACTCTGCCATCTATGAGTCTACCCTGTCAAGTACTGCCACCTCAGTCCTGGACCCTTGGAAGTGAGGCCTAAGGTGCTTGCTTCAGCAAAACCCATGCATCCCGTCAAACCGGTGCATCAGCGCCGTTGCATGGATCAGAATTGATGCATCACCGTGTTGCATGGATTGGAAGCGGCACAACGCTCCTGTTGCGTGGATCAGAACCAGCCCATTGCTCCTGTTGCACGACCAGAACCGGCGTATCGCCCTCCCTGCATCGATCAGCCTGGATGCATCGCATTCTTAACCACCACTGCACAAGGTCACCACATCTCCATCAATGGCATCTTTGACGACGAACACGAATCTCCACATCGCAGCTCTTTGCTCATCGGATTCGACGTATTGTCGCTGCGGTGCAGATCAGGACCGGTGCATTGCCCTCACTGCATGGATTGACACCGACGCATTGCTTTGGCTGCAACCCACATCTTCAACATTGACGCAACCAGGATCAAGGTACTTTTGTTCTACTGGGTCCCTGTATCTGGCCTGCACTCCATCGCCGTTGGCCTGAACTTTTGACTTTGTCCCGATCCGACATGAGCAGATATCGCAAGTAAGCAAATATTACTTCTAAGCGCTATTTTACAGTTTATTGTTTATGAATTCATATCTCAAGTTCTACTTATTGGATTTTTGTTGTTTTGGTCATTTTATTTGCTAAATGAAGTACTATTTGTTAGGTCCCGGCTAGACAGCACATGTGCTGTCTCAGAGAGACTGTTGTATTCAATATGTGGGCTTCAGCCCGCCCATAGGCTTCCCATTGGCTGCCTTCATCGTCGCTCTCATATTCTTTCCCCCCATTTGTTCATGGCATGCATGCTTCATGCCTCTACTTGTGTTTTTGCCCTCCCTGAGAGCATGGACCAAGTACTAGAATCCATCCACTGCTCCCATTTTATGACCATTTTAGGACCTACTTTGTTAATTTTTTTTAGCGCTTCACACAAGCGCTATTTTTTCACTCGCTCTGTTTTCCGTTTCTTGTTGCCTCTTTCAATATTCTTCCGAGAGCTCAGTTTCTGTAAACAGGCCTGTAAATCTTGTTATTATCTTGTCACATTTGCTGTGCATTCAGAAACCGAGGTCAAATGTCAGCCGCTGTTTTCCAAGGGCATCTCTTTACTTTTCTTTCTCTGACTTCAAAGTGAGAGGATTTTTTTGTTACTGTCACGGTGTTGCTTGCCTGTCGGCACAAGGTGCACATTCTGTATAATGCAAATAAATCCATGCCGAATTCTGTGCACGTATACCATGCGTTACACTATTATTGTGCAGTTGTGTACGTTGTCTATACGCAACCGGAAGACGGGAGACCTCGACGCACTGGTGCCTCGAGCAATCAATAACAAGGATTTGCTACCGCAACCCACGGATCTAGGACACATCGAAATACGAAGCAGACAATGGTGCCCGTCACCTAAGTTCACATAGTCATGAGATGTGACGGTCCTTTCCACCCTTTTGTAGATATATTTCTGTATGTATTTAACTAGGTCAGCAGCAAGAACATTGTTTCAATTCAGTAAGCAAGTTGATCCTCCGTCTCTAAGATGTACAGTCACTCCCCTTTCAATTGATTACAGCCATAATTTTTTCCAGGGTTTCTTGGACAGTACTACTCCCGTGTACTCAGTAACAGCAAATGCCACTTCGAACAATCTTAGGGTGTAATTCGTCTTTATGCTTTAAACGTGAACATTTAATTGTGCTGTTCAAATTCACCCTTTACTATATTTGAATCTGCATTCTAGAGGTAAATTAAAAAAACTAAAATATGTACATTTGTAGCCTCTCAGTAGTACTTTTTGTGTGTAAACATGTATGCACACCAGCAGGGAGTGAAAGACCACTTTCTTATAGTAAGTATACTCAGGGCTTTTTATACTCACAGTCGCATCTTCTGTTGGCACACTCTCACATTAACTGTGCTTATAAAGCACGCATGTTTTATATGCTGGTTTTATATGTGCAATGTTGGGAATTATTTTGTTTACAATCACAGTTACAGATATTCTTACGAGAGCTCAGTTTCTGTAAACAGGCCTGTAAATCTTGTTTTTATCTCATCACATTTGCTATGCATTCAAAGACCGAGGTCACATGTCAGACGCTGTTTTCCGAGGGTGCCTCTTTACTTTTCTTTCTCTGACTTCAAAGTGAGAGGTTTTTTTTGTGTTAATGTCCCGGTGTTGCTTCCCTGTCGGCACAAAACACACATTCTGCATAACGCAAATAAATCCATGACAAATTCTGTGCACATATATCATGTGTTACACTATTTTTGGGCAGTTGTGTGCATTGTCTATGCGCCACCGGAAGATGGGAGACCTTGACGCACCGGTGCCTCCATTCATCAATAGCAAGGATTCGCTGCCACAGCCTGCGAAGCTAGGACCCATTAAAATACAAAGCTAACAACAGTGCCTGTAACCTAAGTTCATGTAGTGGTAAGGTGTGACAGTCCTTTCCACCCCTTTGCAGATATATATTCCTAAATGCATTTAACTAGATCAGCGACAAGAACATCGATTCCATTCAGTAAGCAAGTTGATCATCCCATCTCTAGGATGTACAGCCGCTCACGTTTCAATTCATTACAGCCATTGTTTTTTCAGGGTCTCTTGGACAGTGCTACTCCTGTGTACTCTGTAACAGCAAATGCCACTGTGAATAATCTTATGGTGTTGTTAGTCTTTATGCATTAAACGTGAACATATAATTGTGCTGTTCGAATTCCCCCTTTACTATATTTGATTCTACATTCCAGAGGTAAATTACAAAAAAATGAACTACAATATGTACATTTGTAACCTCTCAGTAGTACTTTTTGTCTGTAAACATGTACGTACACCAGCAGGCAGTCGTAGACCACATTCTTATAGTAAGTATACTCTGGACTTTTTTACTCACATTTGCATCTTCTGTTGGCACACTCTCACATAAACTTTGCTTATAAAACACGCATGTTTCACATGCTGGTTTTATATGTGCAATGTTGTTGGGAATTATTTTGTTTAAAATCACACTTATGGATGCCCATAATTTGTTGTATTCAATATGTAGGCTTCAGCCTGCCTGTAAGCTTCCCATTTGCTGGCTCCATTGTCGCTCTCATATTCTTTATCCCCATTTCTCCATAGCATGCATGCATCTTGCCTTTTCCTGTGTTTAGCCTTCCACAAGAGCATCAACCAAGTACTAGTATCCATCCAGTACTCCCATTTTATGACATTTTAAGAACCTACTTTGTTCTTTGTTTTTCAGCACTTCACAAGAGCGCTCATGTTTTCACTCGCTCCGTTCTCCGTTTGCTTTTGCCTCTTACACATATCGCTGTGTGAAGCACTTCTCCACCATACCAAGCCCAGTTTACACTGAGCGTCAGTTATAATCCAGCTACAAATGTAATGGGCAGAGTCAGCTGTAAAGGCATGTGCCCTATGTTTTATGCCTTCTTTTCATGTACGTGATTAAAAAACATTGACATTCACAACACCAATAGCTCTCGGAGTGCCAAGACCTTTTGGCTTGCCAATGCTTGTCTAACCTGGTATGGAATCTTTTTGTGTGGTGTTTTCACTGTTTTACTGTTTGAAGTGTTGCACAAATATTTAAAACTTTGCCTGTAAAGTAAAGCCTGACTGTTCTGTGCCAAGCTACCAGAGAGTGAACACAGGTTAATATATGGCCTGCCTCTTTACCAATGTCGAAAATTGTGGCTAACTAACGTAAACTCTTGCTTGTCCTCGGGTTTCTCAGAAAACCTCATCTCTTGTTCTTCTGTTATCTGTGTGACACATGTGTACTGTCAGGTAGATGTTTTAACTGATGTCCCTGGCTGAGCATGTTGTGCCAATAAGTTTGAACCTTGCATGCACTGTCTGGGTTTGGTAATGAATCAGCTTGTGTAATATTAACTTATGTAATCAAGAATGTATATATAACATGAGAATGTCTACGAAAGGGAGACTTACTTGGGAACAGGTCATTCCATGACTCTCAGTTCGAAATTACAAATTAATATCAACGATTGTACTTTGAACCTTGAACTTGTGCATGTTTTCTTTCTTTAGGAAAGAAATTATTCTTTTACAAATGGAGGTACTGCTGAGATCCACGATGGCTAGCCCAGCCGAACAGAAGTACCGCAGTTCAAGGGACCAATCAGCCTGACCCCGAGACTCTGGACTGACCAGGCTCATTTACAATTGACTGAATGGCATTTGCCACATCAAGGTAAAGTCGTCGAGACCTGTTAAGATAAAAATGTGCCATGTTCTCTAAGAAAGATGGAGAATGAGTACAAATGTTGTTAATGAAGATGGGTAAGCCTAAAAACAAATGATGGTGAAATGATGAGGCTTAAAGAAATTATAAAATTATGATGATGTTTCAGTAATTTACCTCTTGGAGTTCACTGTTAGAAACAAGATGGGGAAATTATTGTTGAAACCCAAAAAACCTGACCAGGCTAGACCGATGCCTTCTAAAGACACACCTGCCCATGAAATAATAACAAAAAAAGGGTTTTGAAATGGGAATGGTTGTGATTTATTGAAGTATTAGTGTAATCAAACAGAGCCTCTCTTACTGTTTTACTTTCTCCTACAATAGGATCAAGATGTAAATATGTGAAGTGGCCACATAGTTGCTATTGTCTGTATGCTCTTATTTTAGGTTGTCACCACATAGGGGAGTGTCAGGGCACCAGGTTGTATATGTTTATGTTGGGACAAGAGGGGGTATAGACTTTGGCAAGTAGAAGGGCACCATGTTGTAAATTAGTTATTCACATGAGAGGCTGTAAAACAGTGACATGCTTTTATGATTTTGATGTAGAAACGTTTCATGCGAGTAGCACAGGACAGAAAGTCCTCCCCCGAAACATCGCAGGGCAAGAGGCTTCGCAGACAGTGCACTGCCAAGGGCCCGCATGGTAACTGGGTGTAGAACAAGCATTTGCAATGCAATCGGTCTCGCCTTTTGGACCTTATAAGCATTTAGCCATGTCCCTTGTTCCTTGTTACAGGGCTCCCTACTGCCCCACACCTGGGCTGCCTACTGCTTTTATTTTAGAGTCCAAATCATAATTTCTGCCGTTGATCACACTGAGACACCTAAAAATACATTTTTTATCGAAGAGTTGTTGGAGAGACACTGCATTCTGCTACAAGGTTCAAAATGTTTACATCCCCGATTCCCATTGGCACGTGGCTCCCCTTTTCCGGTCGGATGGCTAGGTGGGTAAATGTGCATGTTTTAGTGATCTTTGTGCGGCCTGTTGACATACACTACAAATCACCCCCAGCTATATGCAGGCCAGTGACCATCGACCACAAATCACCCCCAGCCATGCAGGCCAGTGACCATCGACTACAAATCACCCCCACCAGTGATTACCAACCCTGCTAACATCAGCTGATATGTTTTGGTGATCTTTGTGCGGCCTGTTGGCGCACACTACAAATCACCCCCAGCCATGCAGGCCAGTGACTATCGACTACAAATCACCCCCAGCAATGCAGGCCAGTGACCATTGACTACAAATCACCCCAAGCAATGCAGGCCAGTGACCATCGACTACAAATCACCCCCACCCATGCAGGCCAGTGACCATCGACTACAAATCACCCCACCCATGCAGGCCAGTGACCATTGACTACAAATCACCCCCAGCCATGCAGGCCAGTGACCATTGACTACAAATCACCCCCAGCAATGCAGGCCAGTGACCATCGACTACAAATCACCCCCACCCATGCAGGCCAGTGACCATTGACTACAAATCACCCCACCCATGCAGGCCAGTGACCATTGACTACAAATCACCCCAGCCATGCAGGCCAGTGACCATCGACTACAAATCACCCCCAGCAATGCAGGCCAGTGACCATTGACTACAAATCACCCCCAGCAATGCAGGCCAGTGACCATCGACTACAAATTGCCCCCACCCATGCAGGCCAGTGACCATCGACTACAAACCACCCCTCCCATGCAGGCCATTGACCATCGACTACAAATCACCCCAGCCATGCAGGCCAGCGACCATCGACTACAACTTACCCCCACCAATGATTACCAACCCTTCTAACATCAGCTGCTAGCGGGTAAATCCAATGTAAAAAACATCACTTTCCTCGCGCAGCACAACACACTTAAAGCTTGTGAGCGAAACGACGCTTGCTTGCTTGTTTGTTCTCCTCTTGAAGTAAAACGATGACCATAGGCGCTTTACAAAGCGACACGTGCTTCTGGGGTGTTGCTGTGCTTTTGAACAGACGTGCTCGATAAAAAAACACTTCCCATTGAGGGGGGAGGGGGTG
This sequence comes from Calotriton arnoldi, assembly GCA_963921515.1. Classification (NCBI taxonomy): domain Eukaryota; kingdom Metazoa; phylum Chordata; class Amphibia; order Caudata; family Salamandridae; genus Calotriton; species Calotriton arnoldi. The sequence goes on along the minus strand of CAWUFW010022775.1, from coordinate 23,627 downwards.
GGCACTCTCTGTGAGGCATGTACGGAACACTGTTCGGGGGGAGGGGCATTCTTGGCCGATCCTCAACATGTTTTTGGTGGTCTAAGTGGAAACTGCTAAATCTTAATTTGCTGTTCAGAATGCACACAGCCCAGGCACCGCTGGTCACTAAACCGGACTCCTGTCCGAGACCAGGATATGTCCCCTTAGATCTCTCCCACGCTTCCCAGACAGGCTGCGGGTGTTTCCAGGTTACATCTCTGCATAGGAGACCTACAGCTCACAAGACCATCTGAGACGTTCATCCTTCAGAGTTCAATATTATCAATACCGTTAAATTGGGTAATATTAATGCCCGTGGTTTACAGCGCTTAGAAACTGACAAACGATGATAGCTAGAGCTGTATGTATTATAATGTGTGCATTTCGACATCGATTTTGAAATCAGAGTATGTGAAATCACGTGTGTAATCTCCACATCCTACTTACGGTTCCAACAAAACAGCTTCCTGCCAGCCACGCAGTTTCGAAGCGCTGTGGGCGCTCCTAATCTTATTTCACACAATAATCTTTAAATGCGGCTAAGCAGACTCCGGCGATTAGGGAATCAAAGACTTCCGGAGCAACCGAGGGTTCTTTTCCGGTGCACCCCAGGGATGTCACTTCCGGTACACCACGGCTTCGTCGGGCCTGCCTGTAAATGACTGCGCACTACTTTAAAACAAGCATTTGCAATGCAATATGACTCGCATTTACGCAAGACCTATTGCATTGGAAATGGGAGTGCGGGCGTCCAAAAAGGCACGAACGGGAGTGGTGGGGGGTGAGGGGTGGTGAGGGGGGGCGAGAAGTCACAGACTGCGGGAGGGGGCGGGGGGGTACACAGGGCAGAAAATAGTGTTGGAGTAAAGGGGCCAATAGCCAGGGAAGGATACAAATGACAACATGGCCGTCAGGAAGAGGGACTAACAAGCCTAAAACCAATCAGAAGGCAGCATTTAGGATGTAAGCCAATCAAAAAGATGGGCGGAGAGTGGGCAGAGCTTCCAGAAAGCTTCCACGCTATAGTGTATACTACATGCCTCGCAAAGCGACAGCGCATGCGCTGCAACGCTAGGCGAGACCTAAAAATGTGTTTTGCAAGCAGTGGCCAAAGGGTTGTTGTGTTAACTATACCAAGGCTGCGGGTCTTTTCAAAGTCCAGACACTTCTAGTGCATTTTCTTTACATCTATGCTTCCTACTTGTGAATAATTGGTGTTGTGTTGTATCTGGCTATTAACACTGCAGAGCATTTCTTTGTCCCTGTATCTTTATCATCTGTATTTTCTATCTTTCCCCTCTTGTTAATCCAGCACATTGATGGGAGTGTAAGTGATTGTTTAAGCTACAGGGTGAGTTAGCGGATGGTCGAATAATATTGGCTCATTTTCTTAAAACATTGCACACTGTTCATATGATTAAAAGAGAATTTTAAAACTATAAAGAAATGTGGCAAAAAGAGGAAATTGCTACACAGATCTGTTCTTCTCTCACAATTTCACATGCACAGAATTCGGAAGACAAGAATAGAGGTGAATTTGTATTACCAAATAGACCATCACCCTGTGCTAGGGTGCCAGAATTAATTCAAGAAAATGTGTTTTCTCAATTAGCACATAAAGAACTTGCAAACTGTGACTTCCAGCTTGTAATGCATATAGAAACATTGTACAACATATTTCAGACTGCTCATTGCGATTTGATAAATGCTCATCAAACTCTTTACAATATTATTCATCAGTGTTCCCAAGAAAATGTAATAGTTCGCTCCCGTGTGACACATAGTCTTGTCTGGCCTCAGAAATATGATGATCCTTATTTTCTGTCCTCCATGACAGCCGTTGCACTGAATTGTCTCATTTTAGATATGGTTACTAATCTGTGAGAGTGGCGTACGCATCAGTATAATTTACTTCAGAAGTTGAAAGAGGCTCGCCATAATAAAAGGGACCAGAATGAGATTGAAAAACCTCTTTCCATACAGATATTTACCAATAAAGCCAAAAATGAATGTGGCCAAGTGTGAGTGACCCCTAACCCCTCCTGTTTTCTGTTCTCATAGTATGCAAGAGTCTATCCACACAACAACCACAGACTCTGGGGTTAGAGCCAAGACTGATGCCCCTCTGCCCCGCCCCTATCTTTCTTAAAATAACGTCTAAGTTTCACAACATCATGCTAGCGGAAAAGGGGAAGTGGCATCCGATGCAAGTGATGCCTGTTGCACTCCAGCCCCTCCAGCCTTGTTGCCACTATTCAGTCTGTGGCACAGTCAGCAATAGTAAGAAGGAAGTACATGAGAGGGAACAAACTTATTGAAAGGGAGAGTGATAGGATGGCAAGAACATGTCACTAAGTAAGTACGCCTATATGCACTCGGTGCAATTCTGCACAGATGTAAAACTCTTAATCCTGACATACTGCTACCATTGGCAACATCTGACTGTGAATGACCACGCAACTGTGAGGCCAATTACGATGCTCTTGGAAAAGGCTCCGACCGTTGGTCAGAGCCTTTCCGACCGCATCGTAATATGCCGATTGGATTCCGTTCCTACTGCCTCATTACGATGGAGGCGGTCGGAAAGGAATCCGAACGGTCATTCCAATTGGCTTCTGATGGGCTCGGAGAGCCCGTCTGCCAGTCGGAATGCTGCCAGTAATCCCAAGGGCGGCTCTTTCCGCCCTAGGGATTACGATGTTGGGTTTCGGCAGCCTTTCCGTGCCATCCTTTCTGACACTGAAAGGCTGTCGGAACTCGACTTTGGGGGCCCCCAGCAGGGCCCCCTTGGGTGCACGGCCTCAGGTTGGTGGCCGAGGGAGCACCTATGGTGCCCCCCTGTTGATCCCTGACCCCGTGGCAGGCACCTTAAGGTGCCTGCCACGGGGTGCAGGGATGAACTGCACCTCCTATTTTACAATGGGAGCATGCATTTCGGACGGTTTACAGCCAAAATACATGCTCCCATTGTAAAGTATAGGAATGCGACCAACCAGTGTTCGGTCACATCATAATTAGTCGGTTGGGACCGCTGACCGGGTGTCGGTCGGTCCCATGACCGAGATGATGTTGGGCGGAGGAAACTCTGCCTGACATCGTAATCAGCCCCTGTGTATTGATAACAGAGGAACAAACCAGAGGAAGAGTATATCTAAGTTATACCCCATTACAGCAAAGAGTCAGAGCCCTGCGGGTAAATGGCTCTTGCTTCAAACTACCAGACTGTAGAGCAACAGCAGCATAAGCCATTACTACCCTTGAGACTGGGGTGGAGACATAAAATATCATAAAATTCTGCACAAGCTGGCAAGATTATTGTATTGTCTAGAGCATTTGAACTAATGGTGGACATTTATACTGATAGCCAGTATGCCTTTGGCGTGGCTCCAATTTTGGAAAACTGTGGAAGGAGAGAGGATTTCTCACTTTTCAAGGACAAAAATTCAACATGGTACCTTAATTGTAAATTTGTTGAATGCTTTAGCCTTATCCAGCTAGGAATAACTTTGAAGGACACACTGTAATCTAATTACAGAGTGAGACTGTGTTTCTGCAAGGAAGTCTGTTCTTCCAAGATACTTTCAGGAACATCCTGACTCCTGGCTTTAAACAATGGGGCACTTGAATTGAAAGAAATACAAATATGATTGGGACTGAGAAGTAAACTGGGAGGATTCAAAGAAACGCATTTGATGCATTTGATGGTGCATCATGTTTAGATTAAATAATGGTCCCACAACTCAGGTTCTGCTCAGACATTGGCCTTGGTACAACTACAGACCGTAGCTGCATTTCACAAAAGACAATGTCACTTTGTGCAATGACCCAAAGATCATGCCCAAAGAACCCTTGGACTTACATTTGAACAAATCTGTTAGTCTTCATTTTTCCTTCCCACACCCTACGATGTCGACTGAACGACACTTTACTCACTAGAAGTAAACCAATGCATCAAATATCATATGGACAGAACTAAAGATATACTTTCATCTGGTCAAGTACTCATTTCTTTTGGTTCCGTTTAGGGCCCATTCTCTGTCCAAGCAGGGGATTTTGTGGGCGGCTCTCAGCCTGCATTACTATCTGCATCAAGAAAGCAAAAGACCCCCTGGTGGTAGTATGAAGGCGCATTTTAACAAACGTGAGTCCATGACAGCTGGCGTCTGTGCTGGATATCTGTAGAGCAACTACTTAGAAAAGCAGGTACACATTCACCACTCACTACTTCCTGGACTTGCATGCGGTAGCTAACCAGTAAGTGGGCTAAGCAATCTTAGGCAACTTGTTTTGAAATTAGATATACTGCTTGTTATTATAATTCAAGCATGTGAATTTATAAAGAATACAGTGCTGGTGAAGAAATGAGTTACTTACTAGTAATTCCATTTCTCCAGCATTGGTAGATTCACAAACAACCCTACCTCCTTTCCAGTCAGAGAGTCACTAAGTACACTTAGTATGATCCACACTTGTGGTATGAAATCTGAGCTATGTTCGCCTCTAGGGGGAGTAGAGGGCTCAGCACTTCCTTGATGTTGGCTGATGCCTGGGTTGTTTCAAATATGGTAAATGTGCTACTAAACAAAACCTGTTTTTGGGCCAATTGTCATTTTAACACTGTTTATTGTTACTTTAAAATTATCGGGGATTCCCACTATGATAACGAGGAGTGATTTAAGTCTGACAATCTATGAAAGATACCAATTCTGGAGAACTGGAGTTACAAGTAAGAAATTTCTCCTAGCACAATGTGATGTTTTCTCAAAGTAACATTGTTTGGTGCATGGCCTCCATGCCGCACTTATTCCTCGTCTGTAAAACTGTCTGTCAGTAGAGAGTCTGGCCATGTTCAGTATCAGAACCTCTAAAATGCTGCCACAATCTGTAGCACAAATCAACAAAGCAGAAGTAGGAGAGAGGAAGGTGGGTTGGTGTTGTCTACTGACAAATGTGGGTGAGTTGTAAGCCATGCCGCCTTCTTTCAAGCTGCATTAACCGGATGATATTTCTCTCTCCTATCAATTTGAATATTTACTTGATCATTTATATTTCTATACTGGATACTGTTTTAATGTTTTTGCAAAATGGTATCACAATGAAATCAGTAAGTTACAAAACAGATTACCATATTTATAAACGACTAAATAAATGAGTGATGATACTTTTTTAAATTTTATTTTAAGTGGTAAGCGTGGGGAGTATAGCATATTTATCCCTGATCGCGTTGCTATTTTCCTCCATGCTGTATTGGTACAGGCTATTTCCCGTTTTTTAATTGTAGTGGAGATAAAGCCTGACAGGGGAGTTGTGTCCATATATCCCATTTCCACCGCTAAATGCGGCATAAAGGGTAGTGGGTGGAACCAGTATGTCGTAAAATGTGCTGGCGCACAGTAGTAATACAATTCAAGATCCGGCACTTCAAACCCTCCCTGCAAGTATGGGAGAATGAGTACCTCCCGTTTTAATCGGGATTGTTTACCTCCCCATATTAGTCTAATCATTTGTGTTCGCAGAGCCTTGAAGAAGACTCTGCCCGGGTAATATGGAATATTAGTAAACAAATAGAGCACTTTAGGGAGTATGACCATTTTAATTAACGATATCCGTCCTGCCATAGATAGCGGCATTGTGATCCAGCGGGATACGGAGTCAGCTATAGTGTCTATGGCACTACCGTAGTTGATATGCATCAGAGTATTCTTGTCTCTTGATACTTTTATCCCTAGGTATTTAACTTCCATCTCATTCCATTCTAGGGGGTAGTCGAGGTTATAGGGAGTAACTTTGCCCATAAGGGGGAATATGCTAGATTTTTTCCAGTTTATATGTATTCCGGAGTATACTCCAAACTTGGTGATCTCTCGTAACAAGGGGTTCAGGTTTTCCTGAGGGTTTCTCACGTAAAGGGTGACATCATCTGCGTAAAGAGATATTAGGACCTGTCTGGATGGGTATGCTAATGCACTGTCTTTGTGGTGCTGTCGGAGTTTTGCCGCTAAAGGTTCGATTGCTAGCGCAAATAATATGGGGGATAGTGGGCAGCCTTGCCTCATGCCCTTTGTTCTTGTGAATGGGGGTGATCGAGTGCCATTGAGGAGGACAGTGGCCAGAGGTTTACGGTACAACAACTCTATCCATCTTAGGAAACCCGGAGGCATTCCCATACACTGTAATATTCCACTTAGAAAATCCCACTCCACAGAGTAAAATGCTTTGGTGGCATCAAGAAAAACTGCCACCGCAGCCATGTCTGGGTCTATATCCTGCAAGATCGTGAACAGGGTTCGGAGATTATGTGATGTCGCTCTACCTGGGATAAACCCAGCCTGGTCGGGCAGGACCAATCTATCCATCAGTAAATTTAACCTGTTTGACAATACCTTGGCGAGAATTTTAGTATCGCAATTTATTAGTGAGAGGGGCCGGTACGACTCACAATGTTCAGCCGGCTTACGCGGCTTGAGTAGGGAGGTAATCATCGCCTCCCTCATTGTCATAGGGAGCAACCCATCTTCATAGGCCTCCTCAAACACTTTTTTGAGCATGGGGGCTAGTTGGGTAATGCATGCCTTGCAGAATTCCACCGGAATTCCGTCCGATCCGGGAGACTTCCCTGAGATCCTTTGCATAATTGCAGTCGTGATCTCGTCCATTTCCAGCTCGGCCGTGAGAAAGTCCCTTTGGAAATTTCCCAAACATGCCAGTGCGGTGTCTTCGAGGTAGTGCGATAAGTCAAGGGGTTGTGTCCTTTGTGTCGTGTAGAGGTTGGAGTAGTATGTTGTAAATGTATGTAATAAGTTGGCGGCTTCTCTGTATATGTGCCCTTCCGAATCATGTATTTCTGTAACAAAGTTTGAAAATCTCGGTTGTTTAATGCGGTCTGCAATGACCTTCCCCGGGCGATCTCCCTCCCCATAGGCCCTGGCCCTATGATATTTACCTCTAAACTTACACTCACGGTCTGCCATGTCCTTGTATTCTGTAAGTTTATCTCGCAAGGCGGCTTTCGCCTGACCACCGCTACGTGGCATGGTTATTTTTCGCTCTATCTCTTTTATGTCCTTTTCCAGCTTATTGAGTTGTGTGCGGATATCTCTTAGTATCCCCCCCCCCCCCTTCGCTATACAGAGTCCTCGTATGGTGACTTTAAATGCTTCCCAAACCGTGGTGATTTTGGGGACAGTGTCAATGTTGCACTGAAAAAAGTCCTGTATCTCCTGTCCTATTTCTTCTTTGAAGACTGGGTCTAGTAAATACTCCGGGCCTAGTCGCCATTTACTATATGGAGATTCGTACCCTGGGAAATGAGTGATAATACTTGAAAATATAATTTACCGAGTGAAATGCTTTGGATGAGAGGAATAAATGAAAACAAAGTTCAGAGTTGCTTGAAGGTCCCAGGTGGTGCTAATTTGCAACCTGTGATAATTTGTCACCGTATTGACTATTGCGTGGATTTGCTGTTTTTCTTTATTATGGGGGAGAGTGCTCTTTTGTGCTAACAAAAACCAATGTGTTGGAAATGGCCCTTTTTGCAGGGTTACCCCTAAACTTTTTGCTATTTCCTCCTTTGTTTTTTTTTACCTCTGGTTGTTGGCTATAGGACTCTGGGCACTTTGCCACTGCTGATCAGTGCTAACGTGCATATGCTCTCTGTGTAAATTGTTATTATGATTGGTTATCCATGATTGGTATATTTGTTTTACCAATAGGTCCCTAGTAAAGTGCACTGAGTGTGCCAGGGCTGGTAATTCAAATGCTACTAGTGGGCTTGCAGCACTGATTGTGCCACCCACATGAGTAGCCCTAAAAGGATGTCTCAGGCCTGCCATTGCAGTGCCTGTGCGCAGTTTGTTAACTGCCATGTTGACCTGGCCAGTGTACACACTTGCCAGGCCTGACCCTTCCCTTTTCTTACACGTTGGACACCCCTATGGTAGGCCCAAGGTACCCCCTGGGCATGGTGCAGTGTATGTGAAAGGTAGGACATGTACTAGTGTGGGTAACATGTCCTGATAGTGAAATACTGCCAAATTTGTTTTTCACTATTGAAAGGCTATCTTGCCCATAGGACAGAATGGGGAATGCTGTGTAACATGTTTACCTGCATATCTTCCCATAGGAGCAAGGTACAAAATTGGAGTCTGGTACCCCTGAACTCAGAATTTAATAACACATCTTTTAGGAAGGATGGTTTTTAAATTCTGTGTTTGAAAATAGCACTTTTAGAAAGTGGCTATTTTCTTTTTCAACCTTTCTGTGTGCCTCTGCCTGTTTGTGGATTGACTGTCTGGTTTGAGAGTGACAGGGGCTGGGGTGGCTCCAGGAGTCTGGGTGAGTCAGCACTAGGCTGAATAGACCATCTGCATTTGGAGTGGTGGGAGGAGTAGCACCTGGGCCTGAATAGGGCTGTGCCTGCCTTCCACAATGCTGGCTCCACCTCCTGCGATGTGTCTGATGGCCCTGGCCCACACTCACAAAGGAAGAAGATGTGCACTGGCAGAGTGCCCCCAGAACTGGTTTGAACTGGGTCCAGGACCCCTCACACATAGAGAACAAAGACTTTTGGGGTATAAAAGTAAGAGCTGAAACCCCTGTAAAATTAGACTACTTTGGAATCAAGGAGGAACCTTTGCTGAGGAGAAAAGCAGAAGAGCTGAAGGAGGAGTACTGCCCTAGTGTGTCTGGGGTTGGCCTGCAGTTGCTATTTCTGCCAAAGGAAGGAGAAGGACTTTGCTGTGTGCTGTGTCCCCCCCCCCGCTTGAGGAAAGGACTTTGCTGTGTCCTGAAAAGAAAGTCTCCAAGGGCCTGAGAAGAGCTGGCCTCCTGTTGTGGAAACTCAGGGTCATAAAAGTTTCCAGGACTACTTCATGCTCAAGAGGAACCTGCTGCCAACGAGGATAGCTGAAGAGACTGAGGAGTACTGCCCTGGTGTGTCTGGGCTTGGCCTGCAGTTGCTATTCTGCGGAGGAGAGGACAAGGGACTTTACTGTGTGCTGTGTCCCCCCTGCTTGACGAGGACTTTGCTGTGTGCTGTGTCCTGAAGTAAAAGTTTCCAAGCTATCCCAGAAGCGCTGTGTGCAGGCGCTTGTATCCAGCTGGTGTACTACGTGGAGCCCGTGTGACTGGGAAGGGCTTTGCCTCGTGATCTGCAAAGAGCGCTGTGTGCCAGCAATTCACCGCTGCCGGCCCGTGAGCCCGAAAGCGCTGTGTGTGTCACCGCCGCCGGCCCATGACCGGAGGGAAGCGCTGAGTGCCTGCAATTCACCACCGCCAGCCCGGGAGCCTCGGGAGCACTGTGTGCTTCACCGCCGCCGGCCCAAGTTCACCGACGTCAGAGGGAAGCCGTGCTGGGATTGGCGCCAGCGCGGGGTGTTGCCCGGCAATGAGGGGCTCGTCACCCAGAGGAGCCGCGCTGAGTTCCAGGAAGTGCGAGGCGTCCTGACTCCGTCCCGACGATCAGCTGCTGCCGGTGAAGAACGGAGAGAGAGAGACCGCACCCCCCCAGGTAACCGCTCTGATTAAGTCCAGGGAGCGTGTGGTTGTTACCGTCTGGGGCGGGGGTGCGGGTATGCAAGAGTCTGCTCTCGGCCTCCCGCCTTTGTTGAGTGAGCCGAGGGATCGTAGAGGCCCGTACTTGCCCCTAAAGGAGCGGCAGTACCGGGGTCTGTGTTGGGGACAATCTGTGCATTCCTGCAGTATTTTTGGGCATGTCATTGGCAATCGCTGATGACGGAGTCAGCATTCCGACTGTCTACGTAGCTGGGGGGCCCAGTAATTCGCCCACAACAGATCAAAGGGAGAAGGGTCCCACGCGCTAGAGACAAGTGCCCAATATTGCGGACAACACCATTTAAAGCCCGCAGTTTGTTTTTTAAGTGACTTTTCCACACGTTTGAAACTGAGTTTGCATCCATACTGACTCTACAAGTCTATTTTTCTTTCTCTAACCATAAAACTTATCAAAGACAATCCCTGAAGAAGAGCTAATTGTATATGTGGAATTTGTGTTGTTTTGGTCTTGCCTAAAACTTAGATAAAGATATTTATATTTTTATAAATAACCTGTGTGGTGTCCATTTGTGGTGTTTCACTGTGTTACTGTGGGTGTTGCAAATGCTTTACACATTGCCTTGGGGATAAGCCTATCTGCTTGTGCCAAGCTACCAAGGGGGTGAGCAGGGGTTATCTACAGGGTGTTTCCCCCTTACCCTGACTAGAAGCAAGGGCCATTTCCAACACAATGTATATATTTTTGGATATTTTTTGAAAAGCAAACGAAGCAAGGCTACAGGACGTGATATAGTGCTGAATAGCACCTCGGCCAAGTATAGCTCAGCTCTCGATATAATTTTTGCTTTAAGAATTCGTATTTTTATTAGTCTATCGGCCTTTTGTATGAAATCATCTGATAGAGCTAGAGGAAGCATGTTCGTGAGGTAGTTAATTATGGGGGTGATCATCATTTTGATGGACTCGATGCGGCCCCACCATGTGAGGAATTTAGGGTTCCAGCTCTCTAATAGGGCTTCAACCTTCCTCAGTGTTTGAGCCTCATTATGATTTAGAGATTCAAGGATATCCGAGTTGAACTCCAGTCCCAAGTATTTAACAAACTTTGGTTGCCAGCAAATTTGGCAAAATAAACGACCCAGAATTTCTCTAAAAAAACTTTGCCTACCGGTTCACCTCGGAGGCGTTAATTTGGCGGACTTTAAAAATGATCAAACCGCCTTCCTTGCCAGACAGGGCTCCCTTTGGTTCGCTCAATCTCCGGACTACACGCCCACATGGCTATCGATCGAGAGGGAACTTCTTTGCGAATTTCACCCAATCTCTCTCTTAACAAGCAACCCCAAACCCCGCCCTCGGGTAAATACATCTTCAACAACACCAAAAGAGCCCTCGTAAAAATTGATAGAATTATTGGAAACCCCGATTTCCAACTCGAATATGACCTCTCTATGGAACAACCCCAAAATTAGAATCCAGGGCTCTCCTCCCTGCTGGCCTCACTGGGCATCTAGGGGCATTCACTTCTTGAAGGATCTTGGGCCCCCACAATCCCCACTGTCCTTTAAGGAATTACAATGCTACTTTAATTTACAGAACCTAGACCTCTACAATTTCCTGAAGCTTTAAGTCAGTCTATCTAAGCTAAAACCTCAAACTAAAGACCCATCTCTTGTCAAAACCATCCTAACCTTTAATAAATTCGGTTACCAGGCCTCCAAGTTCTATCACTTACTAAAACCTAAGTCCACTACCCTGCCCTCAAAACTCCAAACAGTCCGGACATCTAATATGGAAGTCAGAAGTCTCATATAAAATCTCTCCCGCCCTTTCACAGATGAAATTCTGGCTACTACACAGGACCTTCTGGACTCCGGCTCGTCTTCATAAACTCTCCCTCACAGATAATCCAGCTTGCTGGAACTGTAATGACCCGACTGGAGATCTTCCCCACCTCCTCTTTTACTGTAGTGTGGTTTCACCATTCTGGGACTCTGTATTTCACTTTATTCACTCCATCTGCGGGGTCCAACTAGAACGAAACTTCCTAATCCTAATCAAATGTTTCCTTGACCCAAGTATCAGTTCCCGTAAAGATAGCCTCTTAATTGACATTCTTCTTACTGCTGCCTGTAAAACATTTCTAGCTAACTGGAAGAACACTGCGGCCACCTCTTTTCGCTCTTGGCTAAACTGGGTCTCCTTCCTAAAAGGCGCAGATAACACCTCCCTGCAAAACTTCCCATGGATAGTGTGCAACACCTCTATTTGGGACTCTCTCAACAATTATTTTGCTACCACTAAACCACTGTGAAGTCCTATAGGGGGAACCACCCCCTAGAATCCCTGACACCAGTCACTTACTCTCTCAAGTCGGTACTGTCCCTGGATGCTCAAACATCAGACACAGCAGCAACTGTTTTCACCGTCTACTAAAGCCCGAGACTTGATTCCTAGCCTGATGAGAATATACTCCCCGATCCACAACTACACCTACGTATTCTAAAGCCTCCTTATGTTCCGCCCTCCTACACATATCACCTGATTCTACACCTACTAGCTTTTCTGTTTTCTTTATCTTTTTCTTATTAATCCATTTTTTCTCAACCAGTTATTTACATTGGTTGGTGCATATACCATAGGTTACTCTGCTCTTAATTGTTACATGTTTCCTGGGCTTTGTCATATGTAATAGTCCATCCGTTTACATTTCTACACCCAGGGCTTTTCGTAATTAGGCCTGGGCTTCTCAATATACAACCCATGTACCTTACTACTGTGCATGTTTCCCTGTTTGTTTTGGAAAATGTACAATACAATATGCCTGAACTAAAAAGAATTCGTATTTTTGACCTCTGAACATTTCACTACAGATTATTTATACTATTTGTAATTAACCATCCTGAAAGTTACTGTTTTTTCGAGCCAATTTTTTATTCTAGTTAAAGTTCCTACGTTTTTACCTCACGTCCCTTTTCCATCAATTTACTTCTTATTCTTGATAAATACGCGGGTTAGATAAATCAGTAATGCCAGTAACTAAAGCAGTGACCACACAGAGGTACTACAAATATCAGCCTACACCTTTCCTTAAACAAGTACAGAAAGTCCACTTCCATAGACTGCAGTTCTGTTTGTGCTGCTGTCACGAGCCTGCGTACGTCTAGGGCTCGTAATCGATAACAATATCTGGCTACTATGTACATAATATGGGCTGGTGGTCTGCAAGGCACGCATGCAAACCGCACTTATGGCGGTGTGTTTGACTAGAAATAGCAATGGAGGTGGTGGAAGGATCAATAAAAGGCGTAGGCTGGAGCGTGCACGTGCACAACCTCAGGGCTGGAAGACAAACACTTGGCTACACTTCTTTGAAGTGGCCAACCTGGGAATACTCCGCTGCAAGTGCGAACCATGACCGAGAGGTCATGTCTTGCCTCCTACTGTTATGTCTAACCATACATCGGCTGATTTTCCACTAACAGACAATCCGCCGCTTCAGGGTTACAGAGCACATTCATCTTAATATTTTCCTCTTTTTGTTCTCAACCTGGAAAACATATTTTATATAGGGATGCTCCAATGAGAATATATGCATGTGTTTGGGCGTTTATTACACTGCAGCAGATTGTGGAACTGAGTGCAGAAGCATAAATTAGGCTTAAAAAAACACGCATATATATGGTTTGTGAAACCCCCAGAAGTTATGTACCCACTGTCTTCTACAAAGGTTGCATTGTTACTCGAATCAAGCTAGCAAATGTGAGCCAAGGTTACACTGCCTGGTGTATTCATGTCTGTGAACTGAGCTATTGGAACACTGACAGCTAGGCCACTTTCTCACGTTCCACATTGAGATCCACCCTGTCAGACATGCCTTCAACTTCTTTCTTTCTCTGTGACAGAGTCCAAGGTCAAGAAACAAGCCTGGCAGAAAGCAAATGGTACAGAGAAGTGTTCAAAATATATACTAGATTTACTAGGTTTTCATTAGGAGCAAATTAGATTGTGCGTGGACATTTCCTACATTACATTACACGAGGTTGACGTCATTGACTAAGATTGGCCCAGAACATTATACAAATAGGTATGTGTACTGCACAAGCATCTTGAGTCCAGTGCAATTTTTCATGAATAAGATCTTATTGGTGTGGGCTGTCTTCTGAGGTACTTTGGCCATCACCAAATTTGTTCAAGTACCAAGCATTATGAATTGTGCCCAAAAATAAACACAATGCCAACGCAAACACATACAGCCTCAAGAATGTATATGTTTGAGTTCAAAACACTGCGGGGATTTTCACAAGAACGTGCGCTAAACATCTCCAAAAAATGTTAACGCAACTTTATACATCGCAGACTATCGCGGGAAAATAACCCCGTGTTAACTTGGAATTCACAACACGGCGGTACCATGCGATAGTCTTCTGAAAACGCGGCCAATGTTCGCGATACAACCACTGCGACGGAGATAAAAACACAGACCACAACACCAAAAAACATGCGAAGAGCCCATTCGCGGGGAGGAAAGCAGCGATAAGCAGCGCCAGGCCCGCGACACACATATGGCAGGCGGGAATAAGTACAACAAAATCAGGAAAAAGAAAGACAAACCAAACAGAAAACAACAGCGAAGCACAATGGAGGCAGTCGGAGCTAGTACACAACCCCACAAGCCCCATTGGCAACAAAACATTGTACATGGCAGGCCATCGTGGACAAGGTGAATGCAGCCGGAGAGCGGAGGAGGACAATGGCAGAAAACCAGAACAGCTGGAAGGATGCGAAACGCACAAACAAGCAGAAACACGCCAACAACCAGAAGGCAGCAATGTACACCGGAGGTGGGAGTCCAGCGCCACACCAGGAGCTGGATGACATGGAGGAAATGGTGTCCACCACATCAGTCTGGAGATGGTGGCAGGAGTCGGGGACCGGAAACTGCTCAAAATCAACAGACACAACAGCAACAGGGAGAGGAACGACCAGAGACTGGGGGGACGGGGGGAGATGGGCACAATGGCACACATGCACAATTAAGCACAGCACAACTGCAGACAAACCATGCCCAAGAGTAACAACACCAACCAAGAGCACAAGTCGGCAATACCACACCACTGAACAAGCACAGAAGTGAAAACCACACTGCCTGAAAGGGAGAAGGGTGAGCCAAATCAGAGCTGAAGGGCCAACTCACACACAATGCAGCACACACACATAGGAAGCAGAGCACCCCAACATCCAACACAATGTGGTACAAACACCAACATTTGCACAACCGAACACAGGACACAAGTGCACCCGCTTGTGGCCGGTAAATGGCCATACGCATCTAGCAAAGCACGAAACAGGGACATGATAATGCACAAGTACCAACCCACAGCCCTGATGGGGTAGCAATGCATGTAAGGCAGGGACCCAGATAGGCCGTGACACACACATTGGCATACAAATAAACACTCAACACAGTTGGAGACAAGTGAACGTGCGGAAACTTTATAAACAATTGCGTGTCAGTACGGCCAAGGGAAGTGCCACGACATGCAGACCAATGCAGCAGCATGTCTGAATGAGGAACGTCGGAAAGCGCCCATGTCCACCCCGGGGGAGTCCATCACCAACACAAGTCATTGCCAACCCGCGTTGGTTGTCCGCGCATGGATCAGGAGTCCAGGCCAATGCAGCCATGTTCACTGTCGTCTTGGGACATGTGACCAGATCCCCAACATGCAACCAGGCGTCGGGACACGTGCAATGGGTCACATGCAGTTCTGGCTGCAGGTACCTTGTCACTCGTCCATGAACGCGAGTGCAGCAGCGTAGGCCAACATTTCCAATGAGAGATCGTTGTCCACCACATCTAACATGTCGGCGACGTAACCCATCAGCTGTCCCGGACAGATGTGCTGACTCCAACCCCTGGCCCCAATTTGCACGAAAGCCCAATCGGGGAGCGGCTCAATGTGGTCACTGCACACGACGACTTGTGCAATTTCCCAGGTCCAGTTGACAGCATGCATGCCAAACATCCAGGCATGCCATAAACGGGCATCACGGTGACACTCCTGGTCGTGGGCCAACAGGGGGCACACACACACGTCGAAATCCAGGTCAGCTACCGTAACGTTGGAGAGGCAGACATCCATGGACCAGTCGAATATGCACGAGCGACAATGCAACACAGGCTGAACGCAGGTGACGTTGGCAAGGCGGAAGCTCAGCCTGTAACTGATCCGCAGCACTGCCAATGGCAGTGCCCCCAGTACATGCAGCAGACGTGCACGGTACAGGTCCACATGACTGGAGTTGAGCATGTGTCCGGGATGGTCTGCCATTGCGTCAGTAGCACTGCTTGAAGCGGCACTGTGCTGACCTGCGCCAGTCCTGTGGATGAAATGCCACAGCTCGGAGCAATGAGCAGTGTCTGTGTGCAACGGGTGCAGGCCTGGGGTGTGGTGGGAGTATGTGTGAAGGCCATTTCACGCACGCTAACTACGACCAAGGACTTCTGCGTGTGGGATGTGTACACGTTGGTCTCACGTCGGGCAGTGCGTAGTGTGGGAGTCGCCAGCAAATGCTATCGCATATGTCAGGGGGTGCTGGGCACATGCAAGTCCCATCTAGGAGCTGCAGATGTGCTACCGCCTGATAGTGCAGACAAAGGACCTTTCATCCCTACAGTAACTTCTCCATCTGCATGCATACAGGAGATGTACAGAGGCCTGTCGTGGGTGGGGTGGGATGTCTTCGACCCAGGGAATCATGGATGATATGCCTAGCACGTGGCACATGAGCGGCCTCACTGTGTGTTACGTTGCCTTACAGCTGCTCCTCCCTCCCACGAGCCCCCACACATGTGTGCGCTGCACGGTTGTATCACGTGCACTCCTACAGCACACCATTGTCATGTCTGTCCGCGCATGTCCAGCGGCATGCCAACAACACCTTGAAGCTGGCCGTTGAGGGTGTGCGGCCACGTGAGTGTAGGCCAATGGTCCGGACAGGGCGGACACAGGTTTACAGTCCATGGCTGGCTGTGATCGCGCTGCGATTGGGGCTAGGCACCTGACTCATGCAGCCGCAGGACTGATACACATAACACTTGGCATGCATGTGCCAAGACCCCGAGCGGGCTTGCGCTCCTACATTTCCCCATACGTGCGGGCCCGCCCTCCGGGTGCATGCTACATTGCAACATCGACTACTGTGGCAATGGTGGCGACAACACCCCAACACAAAGACACACTTACCGCACTTCCTGCTCAAGGCCAGACCAGAGCCACGCCCTGATCTCCCTGCCGAATCAGCACACCCCTGCGCTGACCTGACGTACGCCGGACCAGCACACGCCGCTTGTGCATGCAGGGGGGGGCGGGCGAAGCGACATGTCCAAGGTCTCAGCCACTGCTGAGGTGACATGGTATCCTCCGCTGAAGACAGCACACTGTGATGTTGCAGGGCTCCAGCCCATCATGCTGACATAATGACCACACGGACACACTTGCTTAGATGGTGGGAATGGCTACGGGCACGTGCGCCCGGCCACTTTTATTAGCAGGCTCACATGTCGAGTGACACCTGTGTTGGATGTGTGTGGGGTGTGTGTACACCAGCCGTCATGGAGTGCCTGGTGCAGTCAAAAAACGACAACAGTGTCCATCGTTAAGGACACACCCATTCAACCATAAAGGCCCCATGACTTGAGCTGCACAGAGTTAGTGGCCCCGGATGCACAGCGTCCTGCACGGGCCTACCGCCAGGGGCCGCTGACTTGCGGTGCACTGGGGCAGGGTCACGAGAGCAGAGCAGGGTCTCGTAGATGACAAAGGGGGTTGTCGCGGAGTGTCTCGGTGGACAGTGGAAGGTGTACCCTCAGGGCATGATGCAGAGGGCAGAACCACGCAGAAACAGTCACTATGGTGGAGATGAATGGAACAGACACATGTCGGACACCAAGTCCGGCCCAGCCAGATGATGATGCAGCCCCCAGGCCATGGACTCAGACGCCACCAAAGTCCAACCAGAAAGTGCGCATGACTCATTGCGCACAGAGTTAGTGGCACCAGTGCTGATAGGGGATGCCGCCTGCGATGAGGCGTGTCCAATGGTGTGGACTCCTACATATCTTACCCAGGACACAGTTCCACATGTGTGACCTACTGTACCGCAGTGTAGGCCTGAGGCAGCGGTCAGCAGGGGCCATTCACCGAGTGTCGTCGGCTTACGTTGGATGGTCCCACCGGCCTGCGTAGTTCAGGTTCAGTGGCACCACGGGACGCGGACTTGCGGTGAACAGGGTTAGTGGCACCAGGTCAGTTGTTGCTAGTGTTCGGTCACCTCCGTAACGAGGATCCGGCTTTCATCCGGACTGAACCACATCTTGCTCTTACTCCTCTCTGTGCGTTCACTGGTATGAAACATCATTTCGGCACAAGTGTACACAAAACACATGGGGTACCATAAGGGACAGGTACCTGTGTTCATTTTCAGTTCGCCTGGTATGAACCTAGAGTTCGTGAAGATATAAAATGAAACAGTATATTGCAAGTATTATTACCGTGCCGCGCGATTGATTAACACAACATGGCGGTACAATTATAATTAAAATCATTACCACGATCCGAATGATTTAGCAATATGACAATCTTGGGGCATAATAAAGAGTAACTAATATTATCATTATTACAAACCAGAGAATAGGTGCTTCATAAATAAATAAGATTTGCAGGTAGGTATAACTGAGCGGTATTAGACCACATTATAATACAATATGGCCGCCGTAGTCGAGGCTTAAAACAGGGCATATTATTGAACATAGTCCGCTCCATGCATGGTTCGCTTAGCGATATTTCCATTATTAAAGAAATGATATGTAGGGGATTGATACTAACGCGATTCCCGTGTTACGCTCTTAATTATGATAGCGTTAGTTTGCAATTAAAACGGGGTATTAAGTGCAATATTTTGACCCCGTAAATTTAGCGAGACGATCGCACCAAGAGAGCATAACAAGTTGTTGGTAATGGCAGATGCCATGACATGGGCATTTTAGTATAAAATCAAACAAACGGGCAGTTATAATTCATTAACATGAGGCGAGCACACATTTCAAAATGGCCGCCCTGGTTGAGTGGTAATTCAGTGCACTTAAACCAACGTGATGTCATTCACCGGACAGGTGGGCCTAATTAGGTAATCAAAAGGAGTATATAAGGAGCCTGAAAACAACACTGCTTTCAGACTCAATTTGGCAGGTCAGCAAGACGGATGCTTGTTCTTTTAACTTCATACCAGGTAAGTGGGACCATTGAGGGAATGCTAACTCTGATCTTTATATCTCTCTAAACAGAATGAAGGTAGACTTAGATGATATTTTTTTAGATATACAAACTTTGAAGAATAAATAAATTTTTAGACTGCTCTACGTATAGAACAGAGTACTTAACTTAACTTTGACTATAAAATAACATTGCTAGTTATAGGTCAAGTTAAAATCTAGAAAGTCTGAACAATAGCTGAGTATACATTCTTATGTTGTCTCTGTAGAATAAAATCTGGACCAGAACTAAAATTAACTGGAACCAGCACCCCTAAAGAAGAAAAAGTGGGTGGATCTAATAAACAAGATTTTAATTAGAGGTGAGATAAGTAAAATTTAACTTGCTTATACTGACTATAATAAAAACAGAAAAACTCTTTTCCATTTAATATACTCTGTAATAAGTGATTCTTTATAAAAAATCTTTTCAGATCAATATTTTGAGTTAAGATGGACTTGACAATATAAAAGTTATTTGTGAATGATCCCATCGAAGTGTGACTAATAAAGGTAAGCCACACGTTTAAAAAGTGGTGTTATCTTTTAGCAATTTAAAGTGAAGTTGGCTTCTGTATTTAGAATGCGAAAACCTTGGGGATATATATTTTTTTAAATAATTCCAAATAGCATATTTTTGCATACCCCCCTAGGTATTACATTTACTCCTTGAAGGGATTCATAGAAATAGAAGGGTGAGAAAACTAAACAAAGACCCTCCAAAGAAAATTATAGGGGTAAGTTTATTCAGGCCGTTTTATATTTGAAATGAGACAATATTCAGAGGGTTTGATCTTAATGGAATACTCTTCCCTCATAGTATCATCCGGCACCTATGAGACTGTAAAAATCAGACGAGGAACCCGTCCAAAACTTCATTGGAGGCAAATATAAGAGCTTCCATATAAATCAATAGGTATGTAACGGGTTTACTATTAATATGAATGAGACCCGGTGTATTAAACTATTATGTTTGAGTAATCTTTCTGTGTTTTAAATTAATGAGTCTAAGCCTATTGGATATTTGTCCTACACTTTTCTTCCATGCAGACTTATTCCTAGGTTGCTAAATATAAATCATGAATAATGTAACAAAGGAATGTTTCAAAAAAATGTTTTTCTAATAAAGTTTTTACATTCTATTCAGATTTTTAAATATTGAACTATTGTCCTGAAGAAGGTGACGATCCACCTTAGCACCGAAACGCCGCGTCGACAGTTGTTCTTCATGTATTTATTGCACATATTGTTTACCTTTTATTTAAAAATATGATGAATATATGATTTTAAATGTGTTTTTAACTTTGTTAATATCAATTGTATAGAACATGATCTTTTGAATAAAATATTGATAATACATTCCTTTGAATTCATATGTTTGATTAGAAATTGATTATTCTATGTAAGATTTTATATATTTTTGTCTGTAAATTTAGCAACCTGGTAAAATGTGTCTTATTATATCTCAGTGTATGGCCTTACTATAACTAAGTTAACCAATCCAATTAGAGGATCGAATCCTCATGTTTTCAGAGTAGAAGGAGAAGGGAACTTTGTGTTTGTTTCAGCGGTCAGCAGGGGCCATTCACCGAGTGTCGCCGGCTTACGTTGGATGGTCCCACCGGCCTGCGTAGTTCAGGTTCAGTGGCACCACGGGACGCGGACTTGCGGTGAATAGGGTTAGTGGCACCAGGTCAGTTGTTGCTAGTGTTCGGTCACCTCCGTAACGAGGATCCGGCTTTCATCCGGACTGAACCACATCTTCCTCTTACTCCTCTCTGTGCGTTCACTGGTATGGACTCTGCCATTCATGAATCACGACTAAGTGCTGGATGTGGGACCTACTGGACCGCAGTGTAGGCCAGGGGCAGCGGTCAGCACGGGCCCACAGACACGTGTCATGTGCTTGCGATGCAGACTTTGGCCTCACTGATCGGAGGGAGTTCAGCGATGTGGACGCTGCCACGGACTTGGGGTCACTGCCATTCAAGACTCAGGACACAGTTCCACATGTGGGACCTACTGGAGCGCAGTGTAGGCCTGAGCCCTCATCCAATTGTCGCCGGCTTGCGTTGAACAGGGTTAGTGGCACCACGTGTCGCCGGCTTGCGTTGAACAGGGTTAGTGGCACCACGTGTTGCCGGCTTGCGTTGAACAGGGTTAGTGGCACCACGTGCCGCAGGCCTGCGATGCAGACTTTTGCTTCACTGATCGGAGGGAGTATAGTGATGTGGACGCTGCCACAGACCTTTGGTCACTGCCATTCATAACTCACGAGTCAGTTCAACTTGTGCCAACAGCTGGGCCGATGAGTACGCCGGTGGAGTATGTCAATGAGAGAGGAGAACTGTGGGCCAGCGCCGTGGAGGCCAGCGATGGTCTGCGGAGGCTGCAGAGGTCGTGGGACTGGGGCCTGGAGCTTGCACCGGCACGTGGTGGGCCCTCTTTGACACACGCCGGTGTCGGCAGGAGAGCAGAGCCTCCTTGGTGTGCTGGGCCAGGCAGGACGGGTCTGGGGACCAGCGGCCCGGGGTGCAGCAGGCGCACAGGGACGCAGGCCCCGCCGCGCACGGCGCCGACCTTGTGACGGGCTGGGAGGCGCCGCCCTGGCAGACGCGTTGGCCACTCCGAAAGAGGACCACACCCAGTGCGACGCCCTTTTTATTCACACCCCTACGCAGGCCTGGCGTACGCAGGGCCAACCCACTCCGCCTGCGCATGCAGGGGGGGACGTAACGTGCGACATTTCCACGTTCTGCCCCACTGCCTGTGGGGACATGGTAGCATCTACTGGCCACTACACTCCATGCACCAGCAGTTAATGTCCACATGGCCATTTCCGTGGTTTGCACACTGAAGTCTGTCCGCCACCTCCACGCCACACCTGGCATTGGGTAGGTTCTCATTCATTGGTCACTTGCCGCTCTCGCACATGCCTGGTCCAAGCCTCTCCTCACATTCTGCTATTGTGTGGCTGTGGTGCCATGCCGTGGCTGGGTTGTGTGCATGGCAAGCCCAGGTTCCCAATGGAGTCGTGTTGTCGTGTCTGGTTGGTTGGCATGGTGTGTGGCATGTTGCATGTAGTTGTGCTGCGTGCCCATTGCCAGTGTTGTGAGTTGCATGACTGTGGGGTGGAGGTGTGTGGTGTGTTCATTTTGGACTTACCACGAGCACTGCATTTCCATAGGTGCCATCCTGGGAGCGCTGGTTGATGATGGACTGTCGGGAGATGTAGGAATCATGCACTCTGCCTGGGGAGTTGGCCACGACATTGTTGAGGAGTACCGGGCGGTCCACTATTGCCTGCACATTCATGGGATGCGTGTGCTTTCTGTTGAGGTAGTTGTGTGCAGTGTCGGCAGGGGGCACGAGGGGTACATGTGTGCAGTTGATTGCCCCCGACACGTGAGGGAATCCAGCTATGGCGTGGGAGCCTTGCTTGGTCTCCAGCTGCTCCTGCGCAGTGTGGGTGGAGTGGGGGTGCTGGGGTACCAGGCTGATGATGGCATCCAGGACAGGTGTGATGAACTTGGATGGGGCTGGCTGTGAGACTCCTCCGACTCTGGCAGTTGTGGGTTGGAAGGTACCAGAGGCCAACATGTGCAGCACAGCCGGCAGCTTTGTCTGCGGATGGATGTTCGTTGTGCGCTGTGTTGGTACCGTAAGCAGGTGGGCGATGTGGGTCAGGATGCGGGGGATGGTTGTCCTTTTGGGCCTGTAGTGCGAAATGTCCTCGCTGGCGTTCGGTCTGTGAGGCTGGTGCGTTTATGGTGGGTCCGCTGTCTTTGTGTATGCTGCCTCTGTGGCGGTCCGGGGGGGGCGGGACAGGTCCTGGGGGTGGTGGCGGGCCTGGGGGTGGTGGCTGTGGGTGTTGTGGCCCTCATGGGTCTCTGAGCTGCATGATCATTGTCTCCATGGCATCTGTGGGTCTTCAGATGTGGCTCTTGGCTGGGCTCCCTTTCATGCAGCAGGTAGTCGTCCTGCTTAACACCAGCAGAAGGCACGTGTTGAATCCCTGCTGCTACTGCGGCTTATCGCCTGTTTTTGGTTCGCATCGCAGATCTGGCAGTTCGTTGTGAATGTGGTGTAGTGGTGTTTTCGTGTGTTTTTGCACGGGAACGCCTACTCTGCATCTCATTAGGGTTAGTTGGTAGTGTCACCCGTGGAGGTAAATTTTGAGGCAATTATCGCGGGAATACTTGCGTTGTCTACAGTTTGCAACCGCTTGTGAATGGGGCGTTAAATCTATCTCCACTTTTGTTGCGTTAAGGTGGCGATAACTCGGAGATAAGTCCTTGTGAATATCCCCCTGAATGGGGTACCGTAAAGATGACACTCTTGAATGAATGATTGATTGACTAATGCATTTGTGAATTAGCACGCAGTTTACAGTGATTTACATACATATATAATAATAGTATTTATTCTCCTCTTGCCTGCAATCAATCTATGGAAGACCAAAGCGAACAAATTTAGAAGACTATTTGAATTCTGTACCAAAAAATATAGTGGCCAAATCAAAAATACAGAATGGCCCATTTTTTTTTTTATTAATACCACTTCATACTCCCAATTGTGACAAATGAGAATTATAAGGCACAGAGACATAATGTCATGTCTGGGAACATACAGTTCTCGTCATGTTGAGATGAAGCCCTGTGGCCAGTGCCCTGCTGCATACAGCCATTGTTTGTATGCAGCGGGAGATTGGCTGCCTGCGGGGAGTAGGACACAGGACCTAGCTGCAAGCTGCGGCTAACCCAGCCCGCCGACT